>CAEGAE010064542.1:0-112015 GCA_903067095.1 Girardinus metallicus | reverse complement strand
TATATATATATATTTAACATGTTTAAAATTTTAAATGTTTTCAAGTTTGGGATATGCTGTTTATCCCGTTGAGAAACAGATGCAATCAAGGAGAGAAGTGTTATTCACTTCACTTGGGAGCAGCCAGATCAGCTCTTTTCACTCAAATTATCTTTAAGTTTTATTTTTTTTCTCCTTCCTCCTCTTCTTGGATTTTTAGTTGATATTCTGTCTCTACGCAATAAACTCAAACTAACGTAAAAAACACAGATTGTTCATTTATTTGAGGAACTGTTAGCTGTAATCACAGGCCAGTCCGGCAGGTGGCGGTGTTTTCCGATGCAAACCGACGAACAAGACAACACGGAAACACATGGTAGCCAGCGTTGGGGATCAAACCTCTGGAGCTCTACTGGATATTTCCAGAAATATTAACTCTGTTTGACCGAAAAAACACACCGTCTTGTTGTTTCTTTGTTTTTTATTTAAGGTCAGCCCGGACCGCTGACGTCATGGTTCGAGCAATACGGTGAGTTTTTCTAAAGTTGTCTCCTAGTCTTTCATTAATGTCGTCTTCTGCGTTTCTGAAGAAGTTTTAGTATTTTTTTCCCTGACCAGACGAGCAATAAAGTCTGACTACTGGGAGGAAACTGGACGAAATCGAGCAGAAGAGCTGTGATTTGTGATCTTCAGGAGATCTGAGCTTTAGCATCTTTGTGTTTTTTGCTGTGCAGAGCCAGAAAACAGAAGAGGCCCAAAAATGTGGAGCAGTTTGATGAAGATGACCCCAAAGCTTACAGAAACATGCCAGCTCCTGATAAGGTGAGCGACGCATCGTTAAGCTGTAACGATCAATTATGAGGCGCAGAATTATGAATATTTGTCTTATTTATTTACGGAGGTGGACAGAGTATCCAAAAATTGTGCTCAAGTAGAAGTAGCGCTACTCAAGCAAAAGTAAAAAGTAGCCATCCAAGAAATGACTCAAGTAAGAGTAAAAAAAGTATTTGGTAAAACTGATCGAATTATCAGTCACTTAATATTTAAAAATTACACAATCAGACGGACCAAAATATGAAATTAATTGGAAATTTTTGGTATTTTAAGGACGTAAATTCATATAAGTAAGAAAAAATAAAATTAGGCAAAAGAAAATTTTTCCGAATCAGTTTATTTCAATAGAAAACTTTCGAAACTTTAATAAAAACTGCAGGTGTGTGTCTGTGGTGAATTGTTAAGTTAAAACATTTGCTTGTTTTTCATCCAGTGGGTAGAAAATCCATAAATTTTACTCAAGTAAGAGCAGCAATACTTTATAATAAAAATACTCAAGTAGTAGTAAGAAGTACAGCAGAGTAAAAATATTCCTCAAAGGACATTTTTTCAAAAATGTCACTCAGGTTAATGTAATTGAGTAAAAGTAACTACTGGCTACCCAACTGTGTTTATTAATCTCCACACTGCAGTTGGAAGACATTTTAAATTTCCAAAAAGAAACGCAACAACCAAATAAAAAGGAAATGAGAACAAGACAAACTGAAACATGAATAAAATGAACTATGAAGTCTATCAAAAAATATTAATCATCAGAATCGAAATGATCGAGTTCATTTAAATTTCTCATTTGATTAATTGATTAATTACTTAATTCAGCAGCCTTACTGACCAAAGATTTTCTCTCAAGTGATTAAATTCTTGACGGCAGCAGAGGAAAATCTTTATTTTCACCATTTTCTTCTGCTTTATTTTACAGAGGTCATCAGAGTTTTATAAGGACAAGATCGATGAGTTCCATGATGAGAAGATCGCTGTAAGCTCACTCTGGTGTTTTCACCTGTTGGTGAATCATGTTGGAGTATTTTGTTTTTCTTACCGCATCTTTTGTTGCGCTGCAGAAACTTCTCGCTCGTGGAGTTCAGATGGAGAGCGACGTGGAGGAGCTAGACGATGAGGTTTTGATCTTGTTCCGGTTTTTAATTTTGATGATAAATGCGCCCCAAACTAAAACTTCCCTGAACGTCCCAGGAGGAGGTGATGGCCCTGGACGAGTCGGAGTCAGAAGAAGAAGAGGAGGAAGCAGAACAGGAGGAGACGGATATGGAGAGTGATCTGGAGGAGAAAAAGGAAGAAGGTAAAGATTGAAGGGAGCTGTTTTCAGTTGGATTTTCTTTTATTTACCGTTCTTTCTAAGCTGTTTTTATTATCCTCAGATCTTCCGAATGAGATGGCGTGGGGCACCAAGAAGAAAATGTTCTACAACACGGATTATGTCGCCACTAGTAAATTGTTTTGTTATTTCCAGTGACATTAATGTGCCGATTTGTGATGTTTCGGTGCAGATTTAGGATTTTGATCGTGTTGTTGCAGAGGGGAGATCACAGGAAGAGTTGGACGCTGAGGAGCAGGAGGAAGAAGAAGAAGCAAAAAATATCCAGAAACGTTTAGCCGAAAATCTGAGCGAGGAGGATTATGATTTAAACTTTCTCCAGGTACAAATTATCCCCCCTCACAAACAGTCTATCCCATTCTAGATTAGGTTTCTTAATGAAACTTTATCCTCAAAGGAGTTTGCAGTGGAGGAGAAGGATGAAGACAAAACTGTGGAGAAACGGGAGAAAATTGTGAAGGACTTGAAGCAGATGTCTCAGAAGGAAAAGATGAAACTTTTAAAGAAAGAATCACCGGAGCTGCTTGAGCTCATCCAGGACTTCAAGGCAAAGGTATGACTTATAACCCCTTACATGAAACCTCATGACCCTTTTATAAGCTGACATCTTTGTGTTTGCAGCTCACTGAACTGAAGGATGAGCTGGAGCCGATGATGCAGATGGTCAAAAATGGGAAGATCCCTGCAGGACAGGTCAGAACCTGCCTCCAAACGTCACCAGAATCTGTTTTACAACTTGTTGGAATCAAAAGTTCAAATCCAGTGAGATCAGGGCTTCCCAAACGTTTCCATGCCACCTCCACCAAACAGCGTTCGCTTCTGGGCCAGGACTCGCTTTACAAACTCATGATGCTGCAAAATAGATCAACTTTTAGATTTTTTTTCTCACACTTTTATTCACTTTTCATTAATTACTATATTTGTTTAACATAAATTCTGTCTCATGCCTTCTGATTGTAGTGAACCAGACGTTCATCCTCCACAGCAGAACTGCTACACGGCTCCTTCGCTCCTTGTCTTGACAGAAGCTTTTAAATGCTGCGCTGCTATTCTAGTTTCAGGAGCAAAGCAGCCTGATAAATCTGACCGCCAACAGTAGATTAGATTTTATACTAAAAAAGTTATTTAAAATTGCAAATTAAATTTTTTCATCTTTTTTCTTAATCTTTCCTCAACCTTTCTGAGCTTCCCCCTTGGTGAAGAGAAGAACACTCAGTCAGATCACTTTTTCAGTGAATATAACTCTGAAATCCAACAAAACACACCGATTCTCCTGTGTCCTTCTTTTTCACCTGATGTCTGTAAGCGGGGGCTTTGCTGTGAGAGATGTGTTCCTGCACAATGTGTTTCAAGTCGGTTGCAGATTAAAAGCTCAGTTTGTGTGAAACTGATGAGTCTTTACTTGCTTTCCCAAAGTGGGCGGACTACCTGGAGACAAAACAGCAACTTTACCTCAAGTGAGTCCTGATTAGATTGTCTCCACGTGTTAAGAGGAAACGCTCCGTGGTTAATGCGTGTTTTCTGCTGCAGCTACTGCACCAACATCAGCTTCTACTTGGTGCTGAAAGCAAAACGGATCCCTGCACACAACCACCCTGTGATCGAACGGCTGCTCGCCTACAGAAACGTAAGTCCGCATGCTGACGGTGACGCAACAGGCAGCAAACAGCACATTTTGTCAACTGCCATCATCAAGAAAACAGGCATAAAATATATTTATCAATCAATATTGATTCCACTTACTACCAATCAAAAGCAACTCCAAACAGGCGTGCCTGTAGTCTACATGTAAACGAACTCGGTGTTTCAGCATTTTGCAGTTTTCTGGAAGTTTGTTCCAGATTTGTGGCACATGGAAGCTGAATGCTGGTTCTCCATGTTTGGTTCTGGTGAAGCAGAGCAGACCAGAACCAGAAGACCTGAGTTGTTAATCCACTGATAACAAACACAATGTCAGAAAAATTCACTTTTTAAAAAAATCCGAACTTTGGGTGTAAAAGCATTTGAGTAAACATTAATTCTGGAGGGTTTTCTTTCAGCCTACTTCATGTCGTTGAACAGGTTCTACTCAAGTATTTTATTTATTTACTTCTTATTATTGCAGCTCATCAATGAACTGAGTGCAGTAGATGCTCGTCTGGCTCCAGAGTTTCGCAAACATCTTGCTGGAGATGAGAGAGATGAAAGCTCAAAGAGAAAAACAGAGGGCAAGAAGACCAAAGTACCAAAACAAAAGGTCTCATATTTCTGCTTTTTCAGATTAATCGGATTTTAAAACTTTGATGTTAAAAGCCAGCATGTGGTCAGATGCAGGACTCTGGAGAAACTCCACCTGTGAACAGCGACTCGAACTCAGACTTGGACGAAGAGGCAGCTCTGCGTTTCTACAAAGAAGTGGAGGAACGGGTGAAACTGAAGCGGAAGAGCAAAAACCCAGAAGCGTGAGTGTGGTGTGAACCTCTAGTCTGCTGATTATTATGAGACGCAAATGTAAGAGAACTGACATTTGATGCAGGCTGGAGGAAAACGATGAAGAGGGGGGTGAAGAGCTGGATCAAGACGCCAAAAGAGGAATCACTTATCAGGTACTGAGCATGGCCCACAGGAGGCATTTCTACACATTACATGAAAAATGCAGTATTTATTCCCAGTGGACAGATTTCACCTCAAACACTTCAAACATCTGGATGCTGAGAAGCAGAAAAGAAGAATACGTTGGTCTACATTTCACATGTAGACGCTTTCCTCAGGCTCTTTTTAAAAGCCATGAGATACCAAACATAGAAACCTTAAAAACTTCCAACAATTTTGTTTAGTGTCTCTTAATCTGGTCCAGATTTAATACATTAGAAATAAAGTTAATCCAGAGGCTGCATAAAAGCATAGAGGTAGTGATTTAATGTAGTGCAGCGTTTGTGAAAATAAAACTTCTCTCTAAATGTTTTTTATTTGGATGTACAATACATTATTAAAACTAGTGGATAAGTCTAGAAACTTGAGTCTGGAAAAGTTGAATTTACCCCCAACTAGGTGATCCTTGAACAGGCTCATGAATATTATGTTCGCTTCTTCTTACTCCTTTTCAAAAAGAAAAGTAGTGGGAAACTAGTAATTTTGTTCTTGGTTATGTATGCACATGTTTTCTCTGTGCTACGGATTGCTTTTCTTGTTTCTAAAAACCTGTTTGAAATAAATAAATCAAATCAATCCCTAGAACGTGTTCAGGTTCTGTAGTTACTTTAGGCCTGACACTTCTTTATTTCACAAATTTCCCACTTTTTTTTTTTAAGCACCCCATGTTATCACTGCAAAGTCCACGCATAGAAAAAAGGTAACAAAAATCGAGAGAACATGTTAGAGAGCCTGATTAAAACTCAAATATTGTTTTGTGGTAGAAATCAGTTTCGTTCAATATAAAACTTAAACTTTAAAACTGCAGGTCTGCGTCTGGTGAAGATTTGGTAAAAACCTGTTTGTTCTTCATTTAGAGAAGATAATTATAGTGGACAAAGAATCCAGAAATTTTACTGGAAATTTCTGGATTCCCAGTAAAATTTCTGGAAATCCAGAAATTTTCAGAAATTCTGGATATGCAATTTTTAAGTAGAAAAAAAAAATACTTAAGTAGAGAGTACAGCACATTAAAAATACTCCTAAAAGTACATATTTCCGAAAATCTACTCAAGAAAATGTAACTATTTACTGCTTAAAAACTTATATTCTAAATAAATATTTTTTAAATCTTCTGGCTCTTGCGTCTCACTAATAAATGATTGCTATGATGCAAAGTGAAACAGCAACGTTTTGTAAATGCTGCGGTTTTATTTGCGAATCGTCTCAAGTGTCACTGACAACACAGCAGGTCAAATATCTCTCATGCATCTTCTAATCCCGGTTCAGTTCTCAGTGTTTTCTGCTCTGGTGCCTCCACAGATGGCCAAGAACAAGGGGCTGACGCCCAAGAGGAAGAAGATCGACCGGAATCCCAGAGTCAAGCACAGAGAAAAGTTCAGACGGGCCAAAATCCGCAGGAGGGGACAGGTTTGTATCGCATGCAGTGTTGAAGGAATCATGTCAGATTATCATCCGTATGGTATTTTTAACCTGCGTTTGTTCTCACCAGGTGCAAAGTGTCCGTAAGGAGGAGACGCGGTACGGAGGAGAGGCGTCTGGGATTCGGGCCGGTGTCAAAAAGAGCACCAAGCTCAAGTAGCCAGCAGCGAGTCCAGAGAGTTGAGTTGTTATTGGTTAATAATCCTGAAATCACGCGTTTTTCTGATGACATTAATAAACATTCAAACAACGTTAACGATAATCAGCTTGTTTTGTTCGTAAAGGACACTCTTCACACATTAACCCAAACAGCAGACTGGGTCAGGGTCATTTACGCCCCGCGGCTTGCTGAGTTATAAACTTATTGTGCGCCGTCGTCAAGTTGCCCACAATCCGCTCCTCGATCTCCACGCCCTTCTCCACGTCGCCCTCGGTGACGACCAGCTCGTCCCGGGACTCCGGGGTCACGACCACCACGTAACCCCGTCGTGAGTCCAGCACGTTGGCCACCACCGCCTGGTGCCGGTAGGTGTCCAGAGCGCGCCGGGCCCTGTCCAGCAGGATGGTCGGGTCCGTCTCCAGCTTGAAGGATGTGACGAACGCCTGAGGCGCCCAGTCCTTAACGAGCGGCGAAAGGATCTTAGGAACCATCTTCATGCTGAGCTGAAGGAAAAACAAAACGATTGTATAAATAATGACATGCGATGGATTTAGTCCTGCATGTTAGAAATACATGTCAGGACAATATCAGTAGCAATAAAAGCCTTTTTAAGACTCTGTTCCTACTGGCTAAATATTACATTAGCATGTCAAATTAGAATTCGGACACAGGATGTCTTGGGTAGAAAAAGCCTGCTCCTTCAGACTAGCCAGCAGCAATTGGCAAACACCTGCTGGAACTGCCATCTGCTGAGCTCATTATACGAGCTACTTCTCTGTTAACGTTGAAGGGTTAATAGAGGATCGATGTGCTGAAGTCGGGAGTTTCAGAAAAAGCAGGAGCTTCTTAAAGAGACAGAGACCCAATTTGAAGACGTAAAGTTAAGTCAAATTTCTTTTAAGTCGTATTTGACAGCATTTTTTATAACAAGTTAAAATGGTTACTTCATTGTTATGTAAAATTATTGGAAAACACGTAATGCTGCCCCTTTATTATCCTTAGATACAGTCTGCCTCTCTACTAAAGACCTTTTGTTGTTTAGCCTGATTATGGAGGGCTAAGCAACTTCTTCATGTAACAAACTTGTTGAGATCTCCTGAATCAAACCCACACTACAGCATGTCCAGAAACATAACTGCGAACAACTACTTCTTTAATTTGTTTTTTTTTATTTCACGTACCTGAAGAGGTCCGTTAGAAGACTGGATTTTGTGTTCGGGCATCTCTGATGCCGGGATGTAGAAGTCAGAGACGGCTGCAGCCAAGTAGAACATGGCCCTTGACCCTGATTGAAGATGAAACATTTGTAAACAAGTTTTAAACACATGCAAACAGAACAGAAATGGCTTTAATCTGTAAAATGCACGGCTCTTGAAGATGTGGAGAAAGACTCATGAAATCATCTTTTATCGCAGCTTCATAGTTTTACACTGATGCTGTGCAAGTGTAGAAAAATCCGACCTTTAATTTGAACACTTTCTAATTTGGAAAATCTCAATAAGGACATATTTTGTAAAACCTTTAGCACTTCAATAATAAAGAAAATGAAACCTTTTTTAGTCATTAAAATGTTTCATTCTTTAAAAATTGATTTAGAAAAATAAAACGTTACCTTTTGGGTAAAAATATACTACTACAAAGGCCGATTTCTCTTAGAAACTTTTTATAAAAGGCATAACTTAGAATAGTAGTAAGTCAGAGAGCAGAGTTTTCCCAGAAAACAGCTGGTCCTGTCAGAAGGGTCGATAAGGTAACCCCCCAATGGCCTACCATGTTTTTGTGTTTAATCTTAGAAATTGACAGGAAATTTGAAAATATGACTCAGTATTTATGTGTTATTGGACGACATTATTGACAAAACTTGGACAGCAACTATAGCCATAAAAGGCAAACCCAGTAAAATACAATTAAAATAATTATCCTTTAATTTTTAATGGTTATTAATTAATTAGCCATGAATCTTAAAACAACCTTTGTAAAAGTTAAATAAATCAAAAGAAATTGCAACCTAAAATGGGAGATAAGTCGACGTATTTATATGACGAACTAAATATTCTTAGGATACGAAATTCAAGAACTTATAGTTTTAGGGTTTTTTGAAATTTCCTTAATCCTAAATTTTGTGTATATTTTTTTTTCTTCCAGTTGTGATTTATTTATCTAAATGAATGCAGTATATACAAAGAAAACTATGATTGCATAAAAAGGACCCGTCTGTGTTTGGCTGATTCATTTATTGTAAATTGTCTGCTGTTTTTTTAATGTAGAAATATTTATATTTTGTACCTCATTCTACTCATCTATTTGGAGTGAAAGGTGGGATGATTGTTGTTTTCACCCTTGAGCCCAGTTCAATGGGTCAGCTGTGAACACAGCTTACTGGTGGTTTCTATAAAAAAGAAACATCTGATATGCATAATTTCTGTGAAATTACACTAAGGCTTTTTCCACATCTTCAGCCGACTAAAGCTGCAGTATTTAATTTTTATAAAAAATATGTTTCTCCATAATTGTTGTGACTGTAAAATAATCTGTGAAAAGATCAATACACTCCGCCTTTTCCCTGAGCTTTTATTGCTGCCTGAATAACAACCAATCAGAGCCAGGAGGAGGGTCTTAATGCTGTCGATCAATATTGCGTAATCGCTGCTAAATGTACACGAGAGAAACAATCCACTGTTACAGGAAAACCGTCATCAGTGGCTACTCTAAAACGCCACAGATGGCGGGGAGAAGCTGTAGCAGCGCTACATGAGATTGTGATTGGCAGCACTAAGACCCGCCTCCTGGCTCTGATTGGTTGTTTCTAGGTAGAACTGGAAGAAGGCAGAGGAGCGCAGTTTGTTCACAGATACCATAGTGACAGCTTCAATAATTATGCACAAGAATATTTTTTACAATATTCTGCAGCTTTAAGGTGCAGGATGGTGTAAGTAAATATTCAGTACCTATAGAGCTGAGCGCCTGTGCCGCTGCTTTCAGTAAATGCAGATACTCTGAAAGAGTGTTGAACTCGATGGGTAGAAGAAGTCCTCCGTCTTTCACTTCGTTGTACCTCTTCAGCACGCTGGCGATGTTTGGAAGCACCTGCTGGTCGACCACCACCTCCCCCGCTCCTTCACCGTCTCCCGCCCTGAGCTGCAGGGCGTCCAGCACGTTGATGGCGGAGAACAGGCGTGTGTAGGGGTAGAGAGAGCGGTGCCTGTGCAGGAAAATGACGGCGTAGCCCGAGTCGATGAAGTATTCCGCCGAGGAGGCTCCCCGCCTGCCGCTGCTGAAGTTATCCAGGAAGCGGACGGTGCGCGACTCCAGGGGGACTTTGGTGCCGCCTGACGTGATGAGGACCACTCTGCGGCCCACTTCGGCGTGACGGGCGGCGAAAGCAGCCATCTTCTCCTTGACCTCCTCGACGTGGGAGGGAACGGCAAATTCTTCAGCCAGCTTTCCATCAATGGATGATACTCTGGGTTCGGCCATTATCTGACAAGAGAGAAGAGGCTTCAAGACAGAAGATTGGCTGCGTGTGTCTCAGCAGCAGATTAGCTTTAATGCTAACCCAGCTTTTTATTATGGATTTGACCTGGGACAACAGAAATGAAACATAATTAGGCCGGCACAACATTTTGAAGTTGTGATATTATAGTTAAATATGAGCTGTGATCAAATTATAATTTCAATCTTAGAATTCTGACCTTATTTTATTTTTATTATTTTTTTTTTAGAATTCTACAATTTTCATTAAAACTCAGATATTAATCTCAGAATTCTGACTTTTTCTTCAGAATTTACTTTTTTTTTTTTTTAGCGATTTGATTAATTTTTTTTGCTAAGAATTCTGACTTTAATTTTAAGATTTAGTTTTTTTCTCTAAATTACTTTTTTTCCCCGAACATTCTTATTTTAATCTCAGAATTTTTACTTTTACTTCAGAATGAACTTTTATTTATTTAACTTTGTTTACCGATGTGGGGCTTTTTGCTCAAAAAATCTGACTTTAATTTTAGAATTTTACTTTTTTTTGGTCAGAATTCTCACTTTTGTTTCCTTAAGTTTCTTATTTTAATCTCAGAATTCTGACTTTTGTTTCTTCAGAATTGACTTTTAGTTATTTTTTGAAAAATTTGAAGTTTTTTTTGTATTCTGACTTTAATTTTAGAATTTACTTTTTTTCCTTTCTCAAAATTCATTGATTCACACCAAAAATTACAATAAGGTCTGGCATCTTTTAATCAATGCACACAATACTGTCCAAGCCCTGTCTACGGATTAAAATCAAAATTATTGCAGCAAATAAATTAGGAATCTTTGGAGAAACACACATTAGCACCATAAATATAAAAACAACTGCACGTTTCATCTGTAAATCAGAGCTTAAAGACGGACGACGCAAAATATGGAGCTCAGAGGGTCACACGGTCAAAGTTAGATTAATATACCGATGAGTAGAGAAGCAAATTCTCTCGCAGCTAAAATCAAATATTAACTGTATTTACCCCCCATCTTAACTGGTAAACTCTTTACATTGGACTGTCAACAACGAGACGCCGGAAATTACTAAATTTTCCTCTGATTTGTACGTTACTTGCGACACAATAAAACAACTGTAGAAATGAAGTATGACATGCACACCGATGAAGATCTTTCTCCTGTCACTTCAGGGATGTTTTCGTTCCTCCACAACTTGATCACTTTACTTCCTGAATTCAACTCAGCTTTGAGACTCTATGGTTTCTAAAAATACAAAGGGGAGCCGTCAGCGCCCCGCAGTGGCAGGAAACGGTACTGCCACTGTACGTTTCATCCTAACTGTCAACATTAGCCAAAGTAAGTAGGCAGAAATTAAACTCAAATAAAAGTAGCATTATTTTAATTTGTTTTAGCTCAGTTATATGTCAGTATTAGTCATCTAATATTATTCTTTTAATAATCTTTTAACAATAGTTTGCTTAACAGGCCTTCTAGGGACGAGCTTTGCAAATTAGTCATGGCCATAAATGTCAATGTATAAACATGTTAATTGTTCATAACTGTACCTATCTAATAATTAAATAAATAAAATAATAAATTAAAGTATGAGTAGAAAAAAATTCAGTAAAAACTCCAGTAAAGTACTGAGAAATAATTTGATTATGTCTGATTTAATTTGTGAAAATGGCCAGGAGTCAAATCCAGGACCTATGAGGCAATCAGGCAGACAAACAAAATATAATGTTATATTATGTAATTTTAGTATAGTAAAAAAACAAATAGCATCATTACAACTTACAAAATTCAGACAAAAGAAGGACAGCAAAAAATCTAAATAAATAAACAAAAGATTTACAACAATTTGAGACTATGCCAAATGTTTTTCAAGCGTTTCATGTGAAATCCTGCCAAAAACAAAGAGCTTGCTTCAAGAAGTATACTGTTCCATTCTAAACAGTACCTGACAAGAATTAATCAAAAGTTTAGCCTTTACACAGAATTTGTAACAGTAAAATAGGTTGCTTGCTGCTGAATTTATTGTAGATTGGAACATGACATGATGCGTTTTTAAATCCGTCTAATAATTTACCTGCTTAAATAGTCAACAAGGTTTGATATTTAGACCAGAAAAAGCCTGTAGCTGTCACTGGAAAATTCAACTGCTCATAAATAACATCAGCTCAGACATAAAATAGTAAAACTGTTTAATTTTCCATCATTCCACAGCGTTACTTCAAGCTTTTCCAGGGATCACCCTTTGTGGAGTCTCACCTGAGCAACATCTTTAATTTCTCAGCAAAATGTATCAGAAAATGATGGTCTAACATTTTTATTTTTAAAACCACATTTATTAACAAAGTTACGGCACTTATATTCTTTGTATCTTTCTCTTTTTACTGAACACGAATCACCAGAAAACAACACAAAAGACACATGAGGGACAGGCTGTGCTCAAGATAATATTTAGCTCAACTGCATCAGTGAATCAGTTAAGTCGTTTTTATTCATAGTTATGAAAGTAATGAATAAAATCAACAGTTAACCCAGTCAGATGTCAGATCAGTGTGAGAACTGCTGCTTATAATCTAAACTGTAAAGGATGGAGAAATGTTCTCCCTCTTCTTAAAACATTCCTCTTTACAAAAGCTCCTGTGAGGATCCTTTCACACAACTCACATTGTCCTTCCTTGGAAAACATTTTGTAACAATGTTGAATACAATTATGCACAAGCAACAAAAAGACAGATTAATGTTTTTCTATTAAAACCTCACAATGCAGCATTTTCTGCTGGGCCTGTGTGTAGGTGTGCCAAGCTGTGTTCATCTGTGTTTTACAACAGAATCGTTGATAAACTGCATTTTATTTTGTTTTTGTTATTTGTTTTATAAATTGCATAAAGACTTTCTCTCACTTTCCACACACTAAGAGTTTTTAAGGTGTGATATAAAC
Source organism: Girardinus metallicus (assembly GCA_903067095.1). NCBI lineage: Eukaryota > Metazoa > Chordata > Actinopteri > Cyprinodontiformes > Poeciliidae > Girardinus > Girardinus metallicus. The sequence goes on along the minus strand of CAEGAE010064542.1, from coordinate 99,238 downwards.
TGTAAATGCAGTTTGAAGTAATTTTGATGCAAAAGCCAAAAGGAAATATCACATCAATTTAGTGTCGTAAAGCCCTCATACAATATTATGATAATATTATTAAGAGCTTTGCTCTTAATAATATTATCATGAGTTGTACACATTAATTAAATAATAACAACTTTATTGTGGAAGTTATTATTAAATAATAACATGCACTGTTCATGATTGACCAACAAGTGGCGCTATTGTACAGTAAAATAGCCAATTTTAGAAGGTAATGTGGTTTTTATCTTTCTGAAACGGCAGTGATTGACCAGATTGGTTTTGTTTGAATTATTTTCAAACTTGATATTAATTTTTGCACTTCCCTTTATAAACTGTGCTTGCTTCACCACTGACAGAGGCCCCAATATTGCGGTGGTGACATAGCATTGCACTAAAAAAGAACCACTAAATTTGCAAAAGATGCCCAAGCATTAAAATATTCAGGTCAGGAGATGGCTACTGTAGCTGGATTTAAAATATTAATAATAATTTTTAAAAAATTCAAGTAAAATGTGGTCATAAAACTGTTAGTCAAATTAAAAATTGTGAAAATAAAAAAATAAATCTCTATGTAAAATGTATGAAAAGAACATTTGATTGTACATTGACAAAACATTGCTCCTTAGGCATATGAAAATGTGCTCACATTATCACATGTTGTACATTTGCAGAGAAAGGTAGCAACACCAATTCACATAAACACATTAAAATAAGTTTTTAATGTGAAGCGTTCAGTTTCTTCTTTGATGGAAACAAAGTTGTGTCAAACTCCAGTTTGTATCTGATAACTTGGCCACAGGTTTTGATGGAAATCTGCACACTGGAACTGTAGACGATGACCTGGGAGATAAATAACTAGATACTATCTGACATCCATATTGTGTGAGCTCCTTTATAACGTTTTTCTGTATGAGTACAAATGCATGCTGACATTAGAAGAAAATAAAAACTCATTAGTGAAGCAGACATATTAAAAATTTATAATGTAAACTAAGCAGATAACGCTTATGCTGGAAAACGTGACATACCCCAGCAATAAACAATAACTACCACTGTTATATCATAACAGAGTTGAATCAAGGTCAACGTCATAAGGAACTTTGATCCTATGAGTCCAGACCAGACTCTTAGTGACATAGAGATTATATTCACATGAATTGCAAACTCAACACTTACTGAGGTTGACGTTTTCACTGAACAAAGAAACAGTTTTCCCCTTAATTTCATGTTTAAAGTAAACAAAGTTTATAATACAATGTAATATTTCAAAAACAAAATCTGTAAACCCAAACAGATACCCATTATCAGACAAAATGTTGACAATATCTTTATATCTAATGGCACTGTTGAGGGTTAAAAACATTTGTAAGAATTAATGAGATTGAAGGTTTGGGCTTTGCAGGTGGTGAAAAAAAATATGGATGCTACATGGATGGATTGATGAAGAAATGGATGTTATATTATATATTTCTTAATATAAAGTTTTGTGGAAGAAAAACCTATGCTGAATAAACATGTGCAAGCTTCAAGAAAAAAATCTTGAATTTCCATTAAAAGTCCACAGTTTGTGAGAAGAGTCTTGGATCACTAACCACAGCCTGAGAGCCAGAGTGAATTTTCCACAGAGTGAACATTTGGGGAGTCATGTCATCTACTGGTGTTAGTCCATGAGGTTTTATCAAAAATAGAGTTAGCACAGCTGTTTTCCAGGAAGAAAGTTTTAGTGCAAATCATACTGACAAGCTTCACAGAGATGCCAGTTTAATTTTCCAGGAAGACTTGACATTTGTCCAAAATGTCAGAGGTACCAGTGCCAGTTTTAATGAGCACAGTTTCATCAATGGTAGTTTTTGATTTGGACAAGATGGCATATTGGTCAAGGCCGCAGCCTGGGGGCGCCCCAAGTTAAGTCCTCTTTGTACACATGCTGTCAGTACGGGAATGACTGACATTCCCTCACTGACACCTCAGTTGTGTCTACAGTGTAATTACTTTAAGAATGTCTGATCAGACACCAACAGCTGATCGAAGTTTGGTTCAAAGGCTCTTTACTGGTTTTATTAATGAATCGAGATTGCATTTACTGAAAAACCAAAATGATCAATTATGCTTCTTCTTCATCTTATGAAGGATTATGTTTTTGTATTTATAAAATCAAACATACAAAATTTATTTTAAAAAATAATGTTTGTTTGGCATTGTAGCTTCTTAAACACAACTGGACTAGGGGTGAACCCAGGTGACCGTTTGTTACTTGATGCTTCTTTAACACCTCAGCAGAGCTACAGGCTGATGCCTCCATGACACACCACACTGATGTGGTGGTTATTTAATGCAAAACAGCTCTGACCAAGTATCTGTACTGTGCATCTATTTGGGGCATTCTTTTTAGGTAGGTTATTGTGCTAAAAGCCATGCACTGTCATTATCTGTAAGCTATAATCATCCAAATTACCATATGTAAAGGAGTGTCAGTGCTTTTTTGAAATGAGTTTCTTAAATAAACTCACTTTTTCATGATATTCTAATTTTAGATGTAGCTGTAATGTCTCAGTTTTCTATTTTTTTATTGCTTTATTTAGTAAACCTGTTGTTTCACGTAAATTTGACTAGGCTTTAGGTTATGCCATACAGTTCATTTGATGATACAGTACAGTATATTCGCTTAATATAAAATCCCGAATGCAGCTGTTGCATTGATTGTTTTATTGATCGAGGTTTAACCATGTATGGACGCCTTTTTCTTTTGCGGGCGTGAGCATTCAACCGCGCTAGTTTCTGTGGCGGCAGGCGTGGTGAAAACAGAGAGGTGGGAGAAAAAAAAAAAAAAAAAAAAACCCTTCATGTGCGTCGTCATATGTGAAAGTAGTTCCGGGCACCGAACTAAGGGGGGAGAGTCCCGGATGTTGGCTCGGCTGCCGAGAGAAAGGCGAACGGGAGAAGGCGGAGAAGCCGAGGAGAGGGACGGCGCGACAGTGTAGGCACACCGGGCGAAGATCTCTGCACAGAGGACAACAACTGTCAGGAGCACTGGGCTCTCCTGAGCTGGCGGGGAAGGACACTCTGTGTGGACAAGAGGTGGTGGACGGAGCGGGGAGACAGCTGCTGTTAAACTACCGTGAGGATTACCAGAGAGAGCCGCCGTCTCTGCTGCTTTCATCCTGAGTAAGTGAGCTACACGGGAATGGAAGTTGAACTAAAGGCCCACGAAATGGACGACTTTGACGGGGAAGTGAGCTGCAGAGAAGTTCTGGGGGGTTGGGCCCTTGCTCTAAGCTTGCCGCTCAACGTGTCCGGCTGTCCTTGTGGAATCAAATTAGCGTATTGTGCCTCCGGTACGGCCAGCGAGTGTTTCCCTGCGGTCAGTGAACGTTCACTCCGGAGCGGTCGCTCTAACTCTCCGGGAGTTGACAGCTCCTGCGTTAGCCTGCTAGCTCCACCGTGCAACCGGTGACAACTGGCGGGGCAACTTTGACAGCTAAACTAGCCAGCCTCTGTAGGCAGCTAACTCTTCCTGAGGGTTGTCGGAGCTTTTCGTAGCTAATAGGTGTGCTTTTTCCTTTTTTTCGTTTGCATTTGGGAGAATTCGGTGACCTATCCCCAAACCCCCCAGCAGCAGCAGCAGCAGCAGCAGCCATCGTTAGCTAGCTGTTTGGTATGTGAGACGTTGTGGGTCCAGCATGGAGTGGGTGAGCCCAGTGTCATTTGGCTTCCCTGCGTGCTCTGGCGCTGTTTGATTCACAGCTGTTGCGGCGTGTTTTCTCCTCTGTCAATCGTCTGTTTTACGGGGCGGCCAGTAAATTCCTCCAGGAAAAAAAAAAAAAAAAAAAGAAAAATAAATAAATGACGAGCCTCCCCTGTAAAAACTGCTCTGCTTTCATGATCGGGTTGCAGGCTGGGCTGCACAATCAACAAGTGCAAAACACGTTTCAGATGAATTTCATGCGTGTCTGGCTCATCTGGCGCTTGACTGTGGTATGTTGTTGCAGATTGTCTTGATTATATATTTATTCTAAGATAACGAAGGATGATCATTTGTTAATTTTTTTTTTAATTTTTGTTCTGTTCAAACAGACCTATTTACTCATACTTTATGTCGAAATAAACAATTTAATCAAACTTAAAATTAACTTAATATTCACATGATGGCAATATTGTGTTTCTAGGTTAAAAAAAAAAGTATTTTAAAAGCTGGGATTTATTTTTTCTCAATTCATTGAAGCCTGCCATAAGTTGAGACCTATATTCAAAAAAATGTCTTAGATGTTGCCAAAAAGCACTCTTCATTGTCTGATAAATGTTTTTTTTTTCCTTGTTATGGGTTGTTATAAATGTTAAAACAAATTATCCTGCTTGAAAGATTTAAAAAAAAAATAGAAAACTTCAGTTGATGCCATGAACAGGTGTGCAGGTAAAAAAAAAATAAAGATGGTTGCAGCATTCTGAAGTAACTTTGGCTCTCCACTACTTTATGTAAAAAGTTGTGACTCAAAACAAGATATTCAACACAAAAGTTACACACTTCCCGATTTGTTCCAGTCATTGCAATTGAATTAGGTCTTAGTATATATTTTAGAAATATTTTCAGGAGTTGTAAAATACACAATAAAATCTGAGCCCCCATCAAAATAATTTTTCAGTGATGCCAAGATCATACACGTCGATTAAGCATTAGGATTGCTAGGGCAGAATTTATATTCTCAAATTTGCAGTTAATCTTAGAAAGTTGTGAAGTAGAATCGCAAAACTACCGTTTGTTTCAACAAATCTGTACAATACTTCCAATAGATGTTCAGCAAATGATTTATAATGCCTGTTCTGCCTACAGTAAATGTCAAAATAAGTTACATTACCTGTAAATGCGGCAGGAGTACCTTCAAATGATACCAAGATTATGTAAACAATTACAACACATAGAGACTTTGAAAGCTGAAATTGTGGGGTAATTAATTTCCTCAGTTTACATTAAAAGCTCTGAAAAGTTGACAAAAAAATGCTTTATGTCAATTCTTTGATTAAAAGAATCAAGCAATTCTTTTAATCAAAGAATTGCTTGATTAAAACGAATCAAGCAATTCTTTGTGATGTTCTGGCTTTCTGGGGTGTAGAACGACTGTAATAGTCTTTACTAAAAGATCGATCCAGGAGCGTTTGCAGAATGTTTTGTAATTGGTGGCCAGATGGGCCCACTAATAATCTCAGAAATCCAAAATCCATTGATAATGGAAAACATTACCTCTCTCCACGTTGTGTTTTTTCTGGATGGATGACTCAGCTTTTAATTTCTCTACCTCTTGCGGTTTAAAAAAAAAAAAAATCAGCATGGACATGATATTCTCATGATATGGCAAGGTGTCACAATATTGACACAGTAATTATTATTTCTTTACTTAAAACAACAGAAATGGCTAAATAGGGATTAGCTAGTAGATTAAAACAATGAATTTATATATTTTTTAGAGGTTTTATTGGCTCTGGTAGCCTTTATTTGATGGTGAATTCACAGGAAAGTGGGCAATGAGAGAAGGCGGAAGACATGCAGCAAAGGTCGCCAGAACGGGAATCGAACCTGCGACAGCCGTGTTGAGAACTAAGGCCCCCATACGTGGGTTGTGTTAACCCTGCGCCACCACAATTAATTTATATCTTAAGTTAATTTTAAAATATTGTAGCACTTTTCAGAAACATATTTATCTTACAGGATTTGATCAGTTTATACTGTTCTGCTCTTGATATTAGTTTGCTTTCTTTTAGCCAGCTGACTGGCAGTCTGCAGCCGGCAGGAACGCTGTTCTATTAGATACAGTGCAGATTATAATCTAATCATTATCCCCTCTTATGATTACCTTGTTTTACTTGAAAGCGAACCTAAAATGAAATGAATTTCTGCCTGAAATCAAACCCTTCCTCTTCCACAAATCCAGCCGTGACACACCTTCAGCTTCAGCTAACAAAATGCCCACAGCGTCAGGCAGCAGCAACAATCAAAGGTCAGACCTGGTTCGCTTCTTAATCACCCATCCTTTAAATAGCAGGCCTACAGTGCTGTCTGGATCCAGGCTATTTGTGCGTGCAGCTGTAGAGGACACATGGTGTTTACGTTACGATGGTCCTCCATCCAGGTACACGCAGCCAAAAGTAGCTGCACTTAGCTTCCCCCCTGAAAATTAGCCTCACTCATGTGTCGCTGCCTTTTTAATGTGTATCTGCTACTGCAGGTTCTCTTGGCCACATTTGAAAGAGCAGTACAGGGAGGTTTCATGAAAAAGCTTTTAGTTGCCACATAGAATGGGATTGCAGGTTTGAAAAACTAATTTCTTCATGCTTTGGGCCTTTCATGTTGGTCTCGATTCAGAGTTGAAGAGCAAATGCTTATTTATTTTATTTTTTATTTTTTTTTAGCAAAAGTCTGTTAAAACATACATCATAATCTTTTAATTACTTTTTCAGTTTTGATTTAAATGATCTTGATAAATATGTTTGCTTTAGGGGAAGTATATTTACTAGCAATGCATCAGTTTGTTTTTATTACTGGCCGTTTTTTTTTATTTTTCATTAGTTTGGTCTTCCAATACAGACTTTGACTTATTTTTGTTCTTTTATAGACCAAAAACAGCTGAAATTAGAGAAAATGAATCTAATTATTCAGTATCTAATCTGTGAAATATTGATCAAGAAAAGTTTCTGGCCAATTAATGGTGTAAATCTGTAGTTTATCCAGATGAATGGATATAAACCAAGCCTCCAACTCGTAATCAGCGGGTCACATACGGACAAATTTTAATCAGTCAAAACCCCACAACATGTATTTTGATGTATTTTCTTTGTAAATTATTTGAAAGATCAGATGGCGTTAATGCTTTGATGCGAAAATGAGGATGACCTTGTTATCCATTAATTTTCTGGTTGATTCAAAAGCATCAAAGAACCTTCAGCATATGTTTGGTAGTTTTCCTGACCCTGTCTGGACCGGCTTGACCCCTCATCCCAATCAAAGAAGGGTCTTGAATCCGGCTCAATTGTGAATCGAATAAGACTGGCAACTTTTAGTTGATGAAGGTCAGATGACCTTTGCATTACCTTTACAGTGGCTTTCCACTGGCAGATAATGTTCGACTTTCGGGGTTGCGCTCTTCAACAGATCAGCAGTTTGTGTGTAAGTTGATGTTTTCTACGGTTTTTACCATCAGAAGCAGCTCATTTTGAATTCTGCCGAGCCGGTTTCTAATTTCTCCCCTTGTTGAAGTGATTATTCAAATGGCCATCCATGAGGTGTAGTTATCAGACTCCTGGTGGTCCTCTAGCCCCTGGCATCTAGAGCGGCCATCAAAGCCCCCCCCCCTCATCTCCACGCTGTGTAGTTGGACGGCACCCAACAGGCAATCTCTGTAGCAACCTCTATTAGACTGTCACATCTCCTCCTCCCCGAGGCGGGAAACCTTTTGTGCTACACGATTGGCAGATGGCGATTTATTCTCAAGGAGTTCTGATGCTCTCGGTCAAAGGTCTCCGTCTGGTATGTTTTTACAATGACTTATCTTTTGGCTAACCTCACACTGCTTTTGGAGCTTGTCCTATATTCTTCTTGTAAAGAGATAAAAAAAACAGGATCTTACTCATTGTTTCATGGCTGGGTTTAAGGCTTTCTCAGGGCTCAGACTCGCTGTGGAGTTTCCGTCTCGCAGAAGGTGAGAAGGGAATTGCTCAGTCTTCATTAGTGACGCTCTCCATCACTGGAATGCAGATGAGCTATGAAGCCAATTCATCTCCTGGAAATGCCTCCCTGATTCCAATTTGAATCTTGTTTGCGGTGGCATTGTGTGAGCCCACTTCTCCATGCTAAAGAAGTCTCTTTATCTGAGAGATCAGAGGGGGATAATTGCACTTAAGTGAACCTCATTTAGCGCTGGCCAGAGCAATTACTGTAACTGCAGTTCTTCCCACTATTTTCTTTTTTAATCCTATTTTTTCAGATGGCAAAGAGTAGCTGTCATTGAGCGTCTAGCTGAATAGCATGGCTTTGGCATGGCATCATGGGAATGACGTGTCCTTCGATGGGTTTTAATTAGTTTTTTTTTTTCAGATTTTCTCCCCCATCTGAAGAAAAGTGTAATTACAAATGACAATTAGAAATGCATTATTTTTATTATATAAGGGTGAAAATAAATTACTTTCAAGGTAGTGTAAGGTGGAAACAATGGGAAATATTTCTTCAGACAAAGCCCCCCTGAGCTTCTTTTTTTTTTTTTTTTTTTTTTTTTTTTGGTGGGACGGGGGAGATGTTTTATCATTAATGTTATTCAGGAGCCAAATTTTGAGTTTTACTCAGCTGGGTGCTTTAATCTATTTTTGCTGTCAATTAATGAATTTTTAAAGAGCCGTTCGCTGGATTCGGTTGGATGTGGGAATGCGGCGCGGGTTTGCTTTTTCAAACGATGCCTCCACTCCGCCGCACGCCCTCCTCACGGGATGGAGAGAGCGAATTTACTGAAGCTCTAGACTTTCATTTTTTATTCATCCAGCAACGCACTGTCTGAGCTCTCCTCATCTGACCTCCTCCCAATCTATCGAGCCGAGTTTTGTCAGTGAACGAGTCCAATAAGCTCCGATTCATGTCTTGGCTCGGAGTGCGGCGTCGACATAAAATCAGGGAACCTTGTGATATTTAATTCAGCTGGCCCGTTGCCGAACGTTATTGGAACATTTGCACAAATATATGTTTCATCTGAAAGCGTATCTGTTTATTTCCCCAGTCTGACTAATCAGGGTCCATCTCTGTTGCAGGGGAACTACTGTAGCAACCCACAGCAGGGCTTGCTGGGGAAGTTTAGCCAGGATGGGCAGGGGGAGATGGAGGCCTCTGTACTGAAGCAAATGGTGGTTTCTCTGACTCATTTCACATTAGTGAACAGAGAAGATGATTGGTAATTGCTCTGACTATTCAAACTAACGCGTACCGTTGTTGTTTGCGTTACATTTATGTTGGAGGAAAAACCGAAGGTTGCTGAGTTGAACTAATTAGCTCAATCCAGGTCAGTTTTATTATGCGTCTTAATTCTGTTTATTCATTTATATCATCTGAGATTTAATTTACTGTGAATTTATGAAAAGAAGAACCTTAAGAAGAAGCCTTGGATGAGTTTTGAATGCTGTGAAGAAGGGTTTTATTTGCTTTTTCCTTTTTATACCTTGTCCTTGAGTTTTGATGGGTCCTCGTGAGTTTTACTGCCAGTGGAGGGATTTCATGTTCTTGGAGGATTCACACTCTTGGGAGACCTTTGTGCTGCGTGCAGAAAGGAAAGCGCGCTAAGCTGACACGGCTTAAGTAATGTGGAGCTTTCAGTTTAGTATTTTGCATAAGTGCTCATTCATTGCAGTCACAGCTCTGGCAGGTTTAAGTTAACACTAAAAAAAAACATGTTAAAAACAGACGTAAGTATAGAAATTTGGAGTGTAGAAGAAAGCTATACATTCATGTTGGAAATATCCTTACAGCTTAATTTTCTTTTAAATTATTGTATGCAGTAGTGATGCTAACATGCAGCAAAAATGCTAGTGAAATTTACTGAGCTCACAGCTGTGCAGCACTATTCCTAAATGACCAGATCCAGAGTACAGGGTTTCTAAGACGGGAATCCCACTGTAATGTTAATTATTCTGATGCGCCCACACTTTCCTCATCAGTCATCTAAGTCAGGATCAGATTCTCAGTCTGATCCTGCAGAAAAGTTAAGAAAATTCACTAGAATAACAAACTACATCTCATTTTTTATTTTTTATTCATCTACATCAGTATTATTTCTCAGTACCAGTGACGTTCTGGAAGCTACAGCTTTTAATTTTTGGGGGTATTTCTTCCAAAAAAGCGGTAAAATGCTGCTTGAGCACGGGGTTAACTTTGTGAGGAATGCTACACATTATTTTGTAACTGGAACGGCTATGTAAGTAAATAAATGAGCAGTATTACAAAGTTAATCAGTGGTTTCTTAATTCAGACATACAAACGCAAATGTTGCTTTTAAAAATAACACCCATAATCAGAAAGGCATCTTCACTTTACCAGTTGCATTAAGTAGGAAAACAATAACTGTTCAGTCATTTCTTTAATAAAATGGCAAAATAATAATCCCAATCATATCAGTTTATGTCACTTGCAGAAACTAATTAAATGTTTCTTTTTTATCACAATGTGAATATCACAATACATTTTTATTCCTGATGTAAAATAAGAGATATGACGCAGTGGCCTCACGTGATACATTTTTCAGCCATATTGTCCAGTTCAAATCTTTTGTTTGAACTACAAAAAAAGGTATTTATAAGCATTTTTATAGAGTTCCTCAGGTATCTTCTGGGCGGCTGTGGTTCCTAATCTCCTGGACCGAGTATTGTGGGTTGACTGTATTTCCCATCCCTGATGACAAGGTCTCAACTAAAATGCTCAAAGCTTTGTAATTTGTTTCTAAAAATAGCTCACTCTGCCTTACAGCTGCAGACTTGAACACAGAGCTGGAGACTGAAAACTGCAGCAGCCAATAGAGTCTTTCTTTCATGTCTGTGTTTGTTATACTTCAATAAAACAAGGCAATAAAAGTCAAAATTTAAAGGCAGAAGGTGTTCATCCAAGACTGACCGGTAGGATAAATGTGTACTGTAGCCAAAATTGTCAAAATATTTATTTGCAGCGTGTTTTCTGCCAGTACACACTGTTTGCATAAAGAAAATTGAACCAGTGGACATCAGAATTATGTGTTTTAAACTGAGTAAAGACAGCAGTACAACTCAAGAAAGTCACTTGCTTGACAAACATCTCTACAGTTTTACCCGGGGACAGTTCAATCAAAAAATATAACCTCTACTAAAGCAGCCATTTATTTGTAGACAGAAGTAAGTATTTCTTTTTGCCTTTTTGCTCAAATGAAGAGAAGAAACGGATCATATGTCGTATTTACCCAGCAGTCTTTTGTGTGTCTGTTAACGCAAGTGACAAAGTTTCCTATTGTGGCTTGTTGAAAGTGATACGTACATGATGTGACTGGATCTGGTCTGTTCCGATTTCTGACCCAAAATGTTGCAGAATATCACCTGAAGGGAGTAATTTAACCAGAGTTTCACACATTGAGTTGTATCAGATTTAAAGTTGGACCTGAAAGAGGCTTGGAGAGGCATTTGGATGTAACGGCAGACGGTTTTTGATTAAGCGCTTGTGTGTGAGAGGTTTAGTGAGAATACAAAGGCTTCGTTATTTTTAATTTAATGTAAAAATTGGTAAAACACAGTGTTGTTCTTTGAAGCAGCACTTAATGCTGCTCTTGATACAAATATTCTGTTTTACCAAACAGGGGTCAAGTTGTTTGAGAAAAGTCTGCAGGTTAATTTTTGCTGTAAAAATATGTCTGATTTACTGCAATGGCATTCATGTCCGGAAAGGAAGTCTGCAGTACACATTTTCAATATGTTCATCTCATTGTGACGATGTAGCAGTTTGCAAACATTCACACTGTAAAGTTTAGAGATTAAATCTTTTTCACCCATTCAGATACCAAAAGAGGATGCCTGCCACCGCATGTTGAGTACAGGCCACGTCTCAGCATTGTTTTGTCCCGACTTTGGTAACCAAGCGTTCAGTGACTTTCTCAATTCTTATCTTTATGTTCTGATATAAAATGTACCTGCAGGATGTGTCTTAAAATAATGTTTGTTCTGTGAGGGTTCATATAATCTTTGTAGTGAATTGACAATAAATGGAAAAAGTCTAATATGAGTTCTTCTGAAAAATCAGGTAAAATAGATCATGTCAGATTTGTTCATTTTAATCAGCATCTTATCTTCATGAGCGTTGTGATTGGTGTTAAAAAGCCTTAGCGACTTCTTACATTTAAAGCAAAATTAAATGTTAAAAAAAAAATTTGAGTTACAATTGTTCATTTTAAAATCTTAGCGATTTGTTTATAACTCCCTATCCCCCCAAGTTAGTTTTTTATTTTTTTATTTGTCTAAATTCTAGTTTTTTTTTCTTTTATCAAAAAACTTTCTACAATTATTTAACTATCTAAATGTCAACAGTTCCAAGTGTAGTAATTGTAACATTTTTGAAAGGGACTAATATTTTGCCTCCACCACCATCCAATGTGGAGTTTTAAAAAAAAGAGCTATTTTACTGTAAAAACTCATCCTAGCTGTTTTACTTTCTAAACAGCTACAGTCTTCAGCATGTGCACATCTTACTACTTCGGATTGTATTTGGATTTAGCATAAACGCTAGCTCCTAATCCCTTTGTTTTGATATGACTTGTCGATAACATGTTTTTTTTTGTGGGTTTAGTCGTTCATATGTGGGGAAAATGATACAGGATGAGTTGTTCTCCTGCTTCTTACACCAAGCAGTTTGCTTTGAGCTTGGCTATTCCTAACCACTAGGAATAGCCAAGCATGCTGCAGCGTGTTGACTGCTCTTCCTGTTGTTGTCGGGTCTGAAGCAGAGACGGACACATCAGACCTGCAGCTCAGGTGCTTTGACAGTTCAGTTGTAGAAACCGATCGCTATTCTGTAGTTCATGTCATGAACTCGTCTCTATGAATTCATTTTTAAATGATCAAAATGCACACTACAAAGAGAAAAGGAGAAAAGGCTGATTTGCAGTAATTTGCATGGTTACAAACTGTTTGTTTACAAAATGGAAGTAGGAAGGGATGAAATGGTGAGGTGCAGGTATGAGACGAGGCTAATTTGTGCCAGCTAACCTGGAGCCTGTGCAGACCAGACTTCAGACTTTGTGAGTAATGATGGATTATGTGGTTAAAGCAGACCTTAGACCTGTTGGTTAATGTTTGTTACATTTAGGAATGTAGTTTACTGGCCAGTGACTAAAGCCGATACTCTCTCAGTAAACCGAAGGGGGGGGTGGATCATGAATCATAAATTCACAAGACGGGATGCATGTCAGGGGTCTGATGGTGTTGGTCAGTGTTTGTGAGAATCTTTTTGTTTCAAAACTTCAGCTGTTTTCTGATTTCGGACCATGCTAACGCTGGTTGCTCCTGAAATAGCTTCATGTTGTTACAGTGCATGTGAGGCCCATGATCTGCAGCAGTGTGCCAGGCTTTGCAGATGTGGCGTTATTTGCAGCGAAGCTGTAGCGGGTCTATTAGACCCAATGATTTAGCACTTTTTCTTTTCTGCCTCCTTGTTGGGTCTCATTATCCTCTGCATGCTCAGCAGAATCGCACGTCAAAATCCCCCTCTGCTGTCGTCATTTGTTTCATTTCTTTTCTCCACCTGATGGATTAGCCTTAGATGTTCAAGTTTTTTTTCTTCTTCTTCATGTGTGATTCAGAAAAACCTTCGCAGAAGCCAAAGATCCTCTCTGCGGAGTTGAAGGAAATGTTGATCTATGTAGACCAGGGAACCCACACAAGCGATGACTCTCTCTTGCCACAGTCTGTTTCTTGATTTATGCTGCATTTTGTTTCTTGTTGTTTGTGTCTCTCTTTACAACATACTCTCCTGTGCTCTTCACTTAGCAAACATGTCTGTGGAGAATTCAGAAGAATGCATCTTGTTACTCGGATGAGTCATACTTCCTCTGGCCTGCATGCCTCTCCCTCAGGGTGGATGAATGAGAGGGCGGAGAGGTTAGCACGAGGAGGGGCTCGCTGGCAGAGACGACGTGGTCTGTGCCTGTTGCTTAATGCAATTAGGACCGCATTGGTGTGTCTGTCGCAGGGTTTCACCCTTTTGCCTCTGACCTGCATAGAGAAAAGTGTCTGTCTGACAGCTTTGATCAAGCTGAGTCACTACCTGTTTAGAAATCTGTGGCTCTGGTCCGACCCCAGAGGTCATCTGCTCCGCCGAGGCGCTGCAGCCCCCGGAGCGGAGCCCGGGGCCCCGGCTCTGCGGGAAAACAACTCTGCACAAATGTGAGAAACCCCCAAAATTATAATAATGGAATACAAAGATTCTTGTTTTTTTTCTTTTCTTTTCTTTTTTGCAGTTGATAGGCTTAAGTATTCTGTTGTGTAACACAAATTTACACTCCCTGATTCTCTGAAATTGATCACATTTCTCAGTATGCCACAAAAATGCGTAGTTAAAAATTGGAGCTTTATGAAATGTGGAAAGTGTCAGTGTAGCGTGAGGCCTTTCTTAGCTCTACTTCATCCTCTTCTATACCTGCTTTCTTTGGTCTCCTGCCAAAACTTCTGACTCACAGGAGACTGAATGACCTACTTTGTGGGAGCGCCAGAAGATCTTTTTTTATTTTTCTCCTTTTTATTTGCAAGTTAGAACACAGGGTAAATATAAGTCAATTAAAATGCACTTAATACACCCATTTTTGGATTTAAGTACCTGAAGGCTGTGTCAGCATGGAAGCCACCTCAGAGGATTCCCTTTATTATCACAAGCCGGGAAGATATGCAGTAAACAGTTTAGAGCTGCTGTTTCATTAAAAAAGCAAACCGAGGCTGGGGCCACAGCGGTTTTTTGTTAAGCCAATTAAAAATATAACTCATTTAAGTGCTGTCATAATCCGGCTATATGTGCTTTTATTTCGCTTCCGCTCGTTCCTGCTTTGTTCGGGATGTTGGAGATTATGGTTTCTACATGCAGACAAAGCGTTGGCATCAGTGAAAGTGGAGTGAAGGCCTTGTGAGTTTGTTTTAGTAATTACAGAGTTGTGGCTGCACTGTATGGGTGAAGTTTGAACAGTTGCTTTTGTGTTTTATGTGGATTAGGGCGGGAGATAAAAGTCCTGCAAAGAAGCAGTTTCCCAAACGCCTGGTTTACACGCGTCTCGCTGTGAAAAGAATGCGCGGAGTCGATCAAAGGGCTGCAGGATTACTGAGGTGGTTCGAGCCGCTTATTTGAACGGGAAGAGATGCAGCATTGCAGCAGATGGAATTTCCATTTTAATCGCTAATTGCTGTTTTTTGGTCGTGTTGTTTCTCATTGATGCAGAAACAAGCTGCGCAGTTGAACGCGTCGCCTTGGTTGCTCTTTTTTTTTTTTTTTTCTCGTCTTCCTTTTTACACATCTCTGCCTCTTTGATTTGTCAGTTTTGTTTTAGTCTGTCGCCTTCGTCTTGACACGATTGCCCCCGTTTGCGCCGACCTCCTGGAACCCCCCCGGCATGCCCGCCCCGGGGTGTGTGTTCAGTCATTTATTCGGCTTTCTTTAAAAGACTGCCGTGCCTTCAATTCCCTCCTTGTCTCCCTCCTCTTATTAGGATGCAAAAGGCAGAGCAGTGTTTGGTCTGAAAGGGAGTTACTGGCATGTACAGTGGGGGGTTAGGGAGGTGCTGTAAGCATCAGGACTTTAATGACTTAATGTGCACTGTATGCCCCTGCCACACTCCAGCTAACTTCTGCTGGCAGCTCGCGTTACTCTGATTTCTTTCCTTCTTTGCAAGCGTCCTCTCGCAGAGAGTGAAAATGGTGCGCTGACAAAAGTGACAATAATTGGAGAGGAACAAATTATGAACTCTGGTTAATGCTGATTGCAGCTTGGGTTTATGCCTGATAATCCCCATTAAGTAGGCCGAAATGACTGCCTCTTTGAACACCTCTTTTATTTTTTTTTATCTTGTCTGTTTGCAATTAATTTGCAATTAATTTTTTCACATATTTTCTTTTCTTTGAAAGGTCCCAGCGGTGAACCTATTTGACCACCACTCAGGGATTTTGATTTTCTTTTCATGAAACTTTCTTTTCCTTCTGCTTTTACTAAAATCCTCTTGAGACTATTTTAAAGTAAAAGCAAGAAATCTCTGTCCAGGCACACACAACCATGATTGCCTGTTTGTATTATCAGAGCAACATAAAGGCGTTTTTCCCAGTAGTCTGGTTGTTTCTACTGGAGCAAGAAGGCAGAGCTACTGATTAAAGCTAGTGGTGACGATGCTGCTCGACCTTTACTGTTTCTGGCTTTAGGATAAAATCTGTCACGGCTCAAATTGACTGCAGCACCATACATCACTTAACATGAAACCTAATTATTAATTATGGCAAGCATATTTATTCTTGGGCTGCACAGTGGCGCAGTTGGTAGAGCTGTTGCCTTGTAGCAAGAAGGTCCTGGGTTCGATTCCTGGCCCGGGGTCTTTCCGCACGGAGTTTGCATGTTCTCCCTGTGCATGCGTGGGTTCTCTCCGGGTTCTCCAGCTTCCTCCCACAGTCCAAAAACATGACTGCTAGATTAATTGGTCTCTCTAAATTCTCCCTAGATGTGAGTGTGTGTGTGCCTGGTTGTCTGTCTCTGTGTTGCCCTGCGACAGACTGGCGACCTGTCCAGGGTGACCCCGCCTCTCGCCCTGAACGTAGCTGGAGAGGCACCAGCAGCCCTCCTGACCCCACTAAGGGACAAGGGTGTTAGAAAATGGATTCTATTCTTCGGTGGCATATGCTTTGCCAAACATTGTCGACGCTTTAGTTAGTGGTGAATTTATATTAAAATAATCACAATTCATTTGAAATAGAAGTTCACACAGACTTGTACAACATAATATAAGTTCCTAGCTTTACCTCAAAAGCCAATTTAACTGGGTTTTAAAAAGGGAAGATATTTGTTCTTGTTCCTAATTTTTGCCAAATTTCTCAACTTGAACAGGTTGTAGCTTTTATTTGACGAGTAGTGTCTAGCAGAACACTTCATTTCTTGCCATGCAAGTTGCCAGCATGCATTTGTAGACAATAATTTCATTAACTCTCACAGTCATGGATTAGTGCTAGAATACGAAACACTAAAATGTTCCATAGTGCCTGTTCTTATGGTTTAAAGTCCTTTTAATGAGGTGCTAGAGAACGTGCAGGAGTCACCTGACTTTTCTGTACATGTTTGGAACATCGAGTTTGCTGTTGCTGTGTACTGCTGAAACAAAGATCTACACTTTGGATTGTAAAAACTAAAGACGCGCATCCATCGCTATACTTGAAGTAACTAAACCTCAAATCAACTTCCTTTTTTTTTTTCTTTTTGCTGATAAACTATACATCTGTCCTCGAGGGTACAATTTTTTATTAATTTGCATTTGCATATTTTTGTGTAAATTTGTTTAATTCTGCTATTTTTGGCCCAAAACCAAATTAGTGCAGCCCTCCTCCAGCTGAACAGTGGCTGCTGCAGTTGAATTTTTGTTTTTCGGTTTATAGCCCGACTAATTAACAAGCTAAAACTAACTTTTTGCCAGAAGGAATAATATTTTGCACAACAACCGAATACTGCTAAACATGTTTGGTTATTTTAAATTTATTGCTAAAATCTATGTGTGTATCAATCAAAGATAACTAAAAATACATGCTTTACATCAGTATCCTTCAATCCCACTGTCCTGCAGATTTATGTGTTTTCTTGCTGATACACAACTGATTTAAACAAGTGGGTGACCAACAGGCTTCATCAAAACAAGATGGAGTCATGCAACCATTTGAATCAGATGTGCTGAAACAGACGCATCTAAAACATGTCGGCTGGAGGCGTTTGAAGATCAGGCTGAGGAACTACTGTAGATGACCTTATTCTAACAAGACGTGCACAATACATTCAAACCTTTATCACAATATTAATGCGTGCAATTTCACAAACTCAAAAGACTGCACAGATGCAACATTTGGAGGACTACAATATTCCGGGTGCCGTCAGTTAAAACCCTGCATTCCAGTAATTTGTTTGGCTACTTGACTGGACCTTCACTGTATGTTTTACCCACAGCTGAAATGAGTTATAGTAATCATGGTCCTGAAGCGTGGGGACAGTATGATGATGAAAATGAGAGTGGTGACGAGGAACATGTGGAGTAAATGTGATGAACACGATAATCAGCATAGCATCTAACAAATCCAATTTCATTTAAAATTACTATTTTTTTCTAGTGTTTAAACAAAAGCATTTAGGTAGTATTGTGAATGCTTTGTTTTAAACTTCTGCATACATTTTGTTACTCAAGGTTGTCAGAGAATCGGATGCTAATGCTTACTTAGCCTCTAAAGTAAAACAATATTCAGTCGTAATGTTCTTACGGAGGCAGTTGGGTTTCCCATTATTTAAAGGACATTATGGCTGCATTACACTCTTAATTGTTTCAGATATTGCTCGACTTTGTTTTAGGGGAAATTACAGTTAAGACGCTGGCCTAACTTAAGCTCTTCATGTTAACAACAGTTTCTAATTAACTGAATAAAGCCATGTAAGCAGTAATTGCAGTAAGCTTTGCGGAGCGTTGTGGATTTGAAGACACATGTACATCTTCATCACCCTAATATGCCCGACTCATGTAAAACACTGCTGCTCTGCATTGTGTGTTTTTGACTCCTGTGGAGGGCAGAGCGGAGTATCTGCGGAGGAAGTGAATGTGTAATTTGGGGTGAGGAAGGAGCCCCAGTAAAGCCAGTTGCAAAGGATGCAGCTAAGATTGCCCAGCAGAGGATAGTGAGGGGAACTGATAAGGGTGTTGGAGTGTCCCCCACCATTGATGCTTCAGAACCAGAAACGTTGCAGAATCAAGGCTCCTCACACACTCGCAATTTGCATGTTGAACAACACTGGTGGTTATGAAGTTGTGAATTTTAATCTTTTTTCTTTAAATGTAGTCGATACAAAAGACCTTTTGAGTGTAATTTGTAGTGATGGCTTACCAAGAAAAGTAATAAGCATGATTTTTTTTTAAGTACTTTGAGCACAATATGAGCTTGTGCTATGTAGTGCAACCAGATGAGAGCAAGCAATGTCAAGTAGGCTTTTTATGAAATGGAGAGCCACCACAATGCTGCTTCCCTCCTACAATGTTTGAATGCTACAATGTTCTGCATGCGCTACAGGATGAATGTCTGTCGATGTTGCAGCATTTATGTACATTTCTCTTGAATTGCTAGTTGTAGCCTGTGTTGGGTGTAATCTTATAAATATGAGTAATATGTATATGGCTAAACTGAGAAAACGTGTAGTTCTGTGTCACTAAAGACGTGTAAAATTACCCACAAATACTAAAAAAATATAACGCTATTCCACAGAGTTATTCCATTTGTATTTTTTTCTTTGGTGTTGTGCTTTAACAAAGGAAGAAAACCATTTTGAAATGGATCTAGGAGGCGGGAAATACTTGATGCAAATCAGTTCTCGTGTAGTGAACTTGTTACTTACAAAACAAAAAATCAAAGCTGCACAAGTAAAGCATTGCCAGGGCTTGATGACATAAAAGTCAAAGCCGCAGCCATTTAGAAATGTTTCTAAAGGACTCCCTGTGTCTTACCTTACATGACAGACGGGAATGCTTTTATTTGCAAATCTTTCCTCTCGTACTTGTTTCCTTTTGACTACGATACTATTTAATGCACTCGTGCAAAGCAGCATGTAGCCATTTATCCACACCAAATCAGTTAAAGCTGAGCACATTGTTTTCTTTTTGAAGCAGCATCTCAGGAATGTGAGACTGGATTAGTTGTTGTATGAGTCTGAGTGGAGATTTCTGTGCATTACTTATCCCGACCAAGGCTGGGAACCTGGTTCACAGGATTTTGCATCATTTTGGAGGCAATGCTAGCATATTGTTTAGGAGAAAACTGTTGATATTCCTGAAACAAAGAAGGAAGAGAAAGTAAATTACGTTCTAATGTTTTTGTTCCGTCTCAATAAGCACGTTTTAGAAACTTCACAGAGTTCTTTGGTGCAGATGGATATTCATCAATCAGGACAACATGGCCAGCACCAGGTACTCCTCTGACCAATACTAGTTGCTGGTTTTCTTTGAGGGACAAAGTGCTGCAGATTCTTTAATGGAGGTTGCTGTTTTGATTACAATATAAAATGATGCAAGTTTGAGTCTTTTATAAGATCTTTCTTTTATTTTAAAAATTTTACTAAGTGCATCAAAGTAAAAGCTGGCGCTTGATGTGTCTAATGGCTAGCAATGATTGGAGTTCTTAGTTTAGATGCATTTAATTAAAATGCTTCCATAGATGTATCATTTTAGCCATATACATCTTACCTATACAAGACTACACACAACAAAGGCTACAACTAGCAATCCATGATAAATTTACAAATGTTTGCATACAAACATTGTAGAAGGGAAGCGGCATTGTGAAATACTGGCTGTGATACATCAATTATCAAAGCCAGTCAATGAAAATAGTTTCTCTTGTAAGTTGATTCTTTCTTCAACCAACACCAGCTGCTTTCTGACTCTGGGAAAAAGCTAACTCTGCAGATAGTTTTACAATTATCCTGCTGTAAAACTTGCCCATTATAAAAGGGTTATGCACTTGTTAAATCACATGCTTGATTGTAGCATTTTGATCAGGTTTTTGGGTGATCAATTCAAGAGGGACGGATTTATGTTCTTATTTTACATCAGTATTTTCTTGCTTGTTGAATGCTTTCTGGCTATAGAAAACTACTATTAAACTACTATATGCTATTATGCATATGCTCTCTCTTAGTAATGGTTATAAGAATATGGATCTGAAAGTCTTAAGGCTAAAAAATGGGTATAAGTTCCCATTTTAATTTCTCCTTATTTTATTTAGCGACTTAGTAATTTATCATGTCCTAATGAGTCATAGCCATCCGTGACTCATAGGTGTAAATATAAAGAAAGATTTCCCTTTCTGATTTTTGTGATAAGATTTTGACTCTTCTTCAAAAAATAAGAAACTTTCACACATTTTTCTGTGCTGAAGTCCTTCATATCTATTGCCGCTCTTCAGTTTCTTGTTAAAGTTGGTCGTGTGGTGTCCAGGGAACAATCCAGGTCAGGAACTGGTACGTATAGGACTCCCTGTCCTTCTCTTCCACAGTGACTCATGTTGCATTGCACATGATGTGCCACTTTCACCAAATGAGTCATCCAGAACAAAAGCACCAAACTCCAGTAGCACCGCCAAGAAAACACAAGCTTTTTTTTTTCTCTGGGCTTGGTGTTTTTTCTTTAGTTAAACAGTCTCAGTATTTAACCTCTTGCTATCATCTAAGAAGAATTCACTATTTACTTTGGGAATTGTAGTTTTATGTTTTTCACCAGGCCAATTTGAGAATTGTGTGCTTGGCTTCGGTTCTCGGACGATGAGCAACCGCAAATATCGACGTTTTGTGGAGCTTTTGATGTTCTGTTTGCATCAGCGGTGAGGCTTCCCTCTTTCAACTGGACCCTCCCTACCCAAACCCAAGAGCCCCACCTCAACCACTGACACACAAATAAATTGGGTTGCACTTGTAAAGGCGGTCTTTTCACGCCAGGGATTCTTAAAGAAGTTGGTCGCATTTCAATAAGGTGTACAGTTATATGGTTAAAAGCGCAAAACAGACCAATGGACGCAGTGCGTGACAAATTGAAAACAACCGTTTGGTAGTAATGGAGTTGCATGTGTATGAATGCAGGGTTGGAACACCCCAGTTTACTGAGAGAAGCTACAACGCTTTACTAAACCGCAAAAACGGCACACAATGAACTATTCCAGTCACCAGATTAATTGATGTCTCCTTCCTTAATGGTTGTTGCAATAAGATATTTTTTGTGCAGATTTGGAGTTTCAAAGTCTTTCCATTAGGATTGGGTTGTTTGCTGGCAATAAAGTAAAAAGGTGATTTTTTTTTTTAAAACAACAAATGTTTCCCATCATGATACATTAGTGGTTTAAAGTCCTTTCTATAAGATGCCATGGAAAGTGATGGAGTGACTGGTGTTTCGTCCAAGAATTTAAAAAGCATAGTGGTGCTTTGTTGCCCTCCCCCACGTGTTGCTGGTCACTGCCAGCTGAAAAAATGGCTTCCACACTTTTCCCCTTGCTTACAAGAAAGACAAATTTGGCTACTTAGAAGTGTTTCCAGTCTTAAACAATACGAAAAAAATGGCGGATACCACTTTTCCGGTACACACTGCTTTCCAGTTTCCAAAAGCATCTGTCAGCAGAAACCCCTTTGGGGATGACTGGATTATTTTCAGTTGCTAACCTGAAAATGGTACGCTAATTCATGGTTGAAGGAGGTCCAGATGGTTGGCAGATCTTTCTCTCTTTTTTTTTCTTTTCTTTTTGTATGCTTTGTAAAAATGTGCAATCTTTTTGTCTAAAGATTGAACATGAGAAATATTTGATTGGTTACTCTTTATTTTGGTTGTCTATACAAAAATTTTTCTTTATTTAAAAAAAAGTACTATTATTTTTCTTCCCATTTTTATTTTCCATCTCAGACCTGATTTATTCTGTGACCCTCAGAAAAAGCTGATGAGCTCTGAAACCCAGTATATTATAAATTATATTGTCCGAGTCAAATGAGAGACATGGTGTCAGAGGCAAGTTAGTCTTTTACACATTAGTAAAACCAATTTTATGGTTTCTTTAGTAAGGTTTGGAGAACTAAACGTTCCAAACAAGAACACCTAGTTCTTGTTTGGAGGATTTGTTGGATATTGTTTTCCCCAAGTCGTTGGCTCAAAGTTTCATCCACAGTCTGGCGGTTTGCTTCTGGACGGGGCGACATGATGAACTGAGCTGTAAAGGTCCACTTTCACCTCCTCCATTTATAGCAAAGCAGCGGAGGGAGGTCTGTGTTCTCATATAGTTTACTGGCTTTGCAGAAGGCAGAAACGGGAAGCTGAATGTATCTTAAAGTGTATGATATGGTGGCATTGTTGTTTATATTTAGTTAATTTTTAAAGATAAAAACAAAACTGTCTAAAATTCATTGCAACCTAACACTTCTCCCCTATTAGAAATATGACAGTATTGTTGGCAGCTCATTAAAATGTTCAATATTCTCCATTTCCACACCATGATAGCCACAATCGCACTTTATTATACCCATACCTCCATCCAGCTAGTCAGATACAGTATAGGCATACGTAGTAACAATGACTACAGATATATTAGCAGAGCAAATATTACGACCAAACAAATCAATGTTGAAGTTTGATAGATTAGCTCTAGCTTCAGCCAAAGTTTTAATTTGTTTTCACTCTTTTTGAAATTTTTCTTAGAGATATGATGAAAATATATTTGAATATGAAGTATGAGGAGCTTATGCTTGCTATCCTCCCACTGAATAAACCAGCAGATGCTGAGGTCAAAATGCTGTAAAACAATTTCATCTGCAAAAATAAATGTTCCGCTGTTCTGTTTTGTAAACTTCTTTTCAATTGAATAGGTAATTGTTCAATTATTCACCATTATGAAACAAAACAGATTCTTAATTTGCGAACTGTTTCCTGCAGTTTCTCAGTGCTTGCTGTTTCACAGATAGACAGGTTTGGAGATCGTTAGACTTGCATAGGAAAGGCGGCCATTGATCTCGGGTGTATAATCATTAAGCAGAAGTGGAGAGTGATGGCACAGTACACACCTCATGGCCTCAGCCGTCCCAGCCAAGCAGTCTCGATCAGTAGAGCACAAGATTATTGCAACGTGCTGTAAGCTAGACGTCTGTATCTCAGCTTATTTCCTGCATGTAGATATATTTAAACTGAATTCAACGCGCTTTAAGTTCTTCCTGGGGAAGCGTCTTTGACTTTGTTAGCGTATATCTCGTCGTCTGTAGCCCGTTTATGTGCCTGCGTTCCTTTGCCGACTATGTTTGGGGCCCAGAGTAGAGCCCTTTCTGTAAGACGAGTGAAGCTCTGCAACGGCAGCCACTGGGATTTCTGTTTCATCTCCCCTCATGCCGCTCCGAAGCAGACATGCAAATCCGCTGTAATGAGCGCAGCCTGTGTGGTGGTGGTGGTGGAGGAGGAGGAGGGGTGGGGTAAAGAAACAGGGGAGGGATATACTCACAAATTTAAACTGGAGAAAGAAAAGGTGAAAGAAAAAGGAGACTCTGATAACAAAGCAGGAGAATTGAAGGGGTTTGGAAGATTATGTCACAAGTTTTGGAAGTAGCAGAATGTCTTCAGGGTGAAATGAGACGTTTGTAGGCTGATGTGGTGACACTGTTCTTCTCACTGTTAAAACACAAAGGTATAGACGCAAATGGTGCAACCTTAATTAGCCTGGTGATTAGTACTACTGTGATAAGGTGTGGGGAAAGTGATAATAAAGTGTTGCTATTATTGTTGGATGTAATCCGGCTTTTGGTTTGATTCTGCTAAAAGTTTATCTTCATTAAATGCTTTTTTTTTTTTGCTTCACTGGAGGATTACAATAAAAACACAAGACGCATGTTAACCTGTCACTGTAGCAAATCTTAGAAACATTATTTCAGTCAAACTTCCAGATTCATCCTGGAAGTTTGGATATTTTAATTGCCATGTCCTTTTGCCATGTTTCCAGTATAATGCAAAGATTAACAGTGCAGATTGGTTGAAGGTTAGCAGAAAATTCATATAGACTGAGATCTTCATGTGCTCTTTGCTTTCCTATAACTAATGGGAAAGTTACTGGACCTAATAGATTCATAATCTAAAGAGTCTCTGAAGTGAAACAATAAAATATGATCAAACTGATTATTGGATTTTGCCATTGTGCAGCGTTTTGGAAAAATATTCATTCCGTTTGAATATTTTTCACATTTACTAGATGTCACAAACGCAAAGTTCAACACATGTCTTTTGGATTGCATGTAACAGACCAACACAAAGCGGTACAAAAACTTTAGATATTTTAAAAAAAGAACCTCAGGTATGGATTCATATTCAGCCACACTTACTTGGATACCACTGAATAAAATCTAGCTTAATCAGTTACCTTCAGCGGCGTTGTTCTTCAGAAGGTGATCATAGTTGATGACAAGATGGAAGGAGCTAAATACTTTGAAATTCTGGGAGAAAAGTTGTTAGAGGCTGTAAAAGACTTGAGATGGGGACCACCATCTTCTAGCACCACCATGACCCAAAACAACCGAAGCTACAATGTTCAGATGTTTAAACTCAGTTCTGGTGGGCCAGTGTTCTGCTAATGACCTAATTATGCACATCAGGTAGGTCAAGTCAGAGACATCTAAACGTTGCAGATGTTTGTAGCGCTTGAGAATGTAATTTGGTTATTTGATTCAGTCCTGGGACACATCCAGAAGTTACAGGACACCGTCCCTCAGTGAGTAGAGTTTGAGACCCCTGGAGTTTTTCAGTATACCTGTTAAATATGACGGACTGTGAGCTATTTTGCAATTAAGAGAAGGTGAAACATTTCAGTCTTTAGATGTGCAAATCCGGTAGAGACATACCACAAAATATTTGCGTTCAGTGGGATTGGATACATCTCAAATTTTACATTTATTTGTGTAAAACAATTTTCATTACACTCTAAAATTTGTGCACCACTTTGTGTTGGTTCCAATAACATACATTGAGTTTTGTGGTTCCAGTGATTAAAAATGTGGAAAAGATTCAAGAGGCTCTAGACACTCAAGGATAACAAGCAGACTGACCAGAACTGACCAGTAGTTGTGCTTCTTCTGACTCATCATTTCTAATGTCACACTGAGACAAGGCAGCTGCCCACACAGCATCTTCACCTTCCTGCTTGAAAACAAGAGATTCCCCACTGGAAATGCCAAAGACAATTTCATAATGGCCGAGCGGCACCTCCTTCACTGACAGCACAGAGACAGAGCTGCCTGACGGCTTCATCACGTTTAAGGGAGTTCCCGAGTTTCAAATGGATTTAAGCTGTCAGCGGGAGTACTGGGCGTGGACGTCATCGGAGTTCCTCAGGGCGTCTGAGCCAGCTATGGCCTCAATTTGTCAGAGTTCAAGCGTCGGCCGAGGAATTGACCAACTTTTACGTTTGTTTTCAGAGCTGTTGCTGAGTCTTGCATACCATCGTGTGCTTCGTGTTTTAAAGAATGAAAACGGAAAACTGGTTAAGTTTGGCTTTTTATCACAATATTTAAGTGCTTAATACACTTATCTCTTCCTTTTTGTTTTTTTGTGAAGTACTTTGTGGTTTTTAAATTAGCTGAATTGGATTAAATGTAAAACAAAAAGTATTAGTTGACACGTTTAAGGTTTCCAAGGCTTCAAAGGCATCTAAAATTATCTTGTTGATGTTGTATGTTTTGTGGAAAAATAAATCGGCACTTAGTACCTGTCGAGTCGTTTCCTTGTTTTGGATTTATTATGGAATCCTCCAGTTTTGTGGTGAGCTAGTGTGTTTCCCGTAACACGGTGAGCTAACGCTTGATGAATGTATTTTTTGCCAAAAATATTTTGACTGCAGAGCTTAAAACAACAACAACTGCTACTGCCTTCCCGTCTCTTCTTATCCACACCCTGACAAATACCAACATTGTCTCCGGGAAACCAAAATTAATTGAAATGATCTGCACTGGAGCATGATGCAAGGAGCAGGTATAGACACCGACAGCTGTCTGTTCAAAGTGAAAACAAATTTCTGGTCAGTTATTCTAGGTCACGGTGTAAACACACTCATCCACTGCTTCTCTGCCCTTAATCAGCAGCAGCAGCTGAAAAACTAGCTGGCTCCAAATTACCACAGAAGTCACCTGGAGAATATCCAAGAAATGTATCCGGCTGTGTAGACGCACACAATTCTTTGTGATGCAAGACGGCGTTGGATGAAGTCTACAGATAATTGGGTGCTTTTCATACGGTGTTCTGCAGGACTACACGAGCTGCAGTTTTGAAAGTTAGGGGTCAGAATAACCAAATGCACAATATACATCAGCATGTATGTTGATCTTATGGCTTGCATAAGTTTGTGAAAAAGCACATTGTCTGGTTATGAAAACCCTTAATCCGTCATCGTTGGTGGATGGCGTGTTTTAGTTTTTATTAACAGACTTTGAAAAAATGTTGAAACCACTGAGGTGTGACTTTTAATCCTACTGATATGTTGTGTAACTTTCAAGGAATTGTGTGCTATCACTCAGGAGGAAAGGGCAAAGATAAATGACCTCTCAGCTGAAATGGGTAATGATCTGAATTCATATTGTCCCTCACTCCATCCGACAAAGCTGAGGGATTGTAATTCAGCAGAACAGTGGTGGTATCGGGTTTGGCCCCCCCAAACAGCAGACATTGTTAAAATAGCAGTCTCCCAGTGTTTTAATAGAGACTGTAAATTATTACCTTATTTCTGATGTCTCAAAGCCCTCAATATTTCTAAACCATAACAGTTGGTAAGCTAAGGATAAACCGTCGAGCTCTGCTTCCTCTAACTTGATTCAGTAACGACAGCCACACCAAAGGGTGGTGTTCTTTGCTCAACGTAGAAAGCTTTTTGTAATTGGAAAGTAATTGGATTTTTCCGTTACTGAGATTCAGAATCGGGTTTTGTTGTGCATCTCGACTTCATGGCTTTAATGGCGTTTTTTCCTGTTTTTCAAGGGACATTGCTAGTGTCGTCATAAAATGGATGTAAAGCAGACTGCCGAAACGTACAGATGTGGGCTGCTTTCATTAACATTTTTCCAGTCAAGCATCGTTTCCAGGCAACCTCGCTAAGCTCGATGGTGGATTTTGTTTTTCCTTTAAAATGTTTTCCTAACCCTTTTGAACTTATACAATCAACACCCGAGCTGTAATTATGAGTTTTGTAATTAAGTCTTAGGGTGGAGATTAGGCCAATGTTGAGCCCAAGGACACTAAAACTGCAATCTGTGGCCAGCTTTATCACCTCAAGTGTAGCTGGCCTCAAATGCCCCGAATACTTTAAGACCTAGTTTCACCTACTCCGTTTTCTTTTTCTTTTTTTTACAGCTTTCACTCTCATTTCATGAAGCTTTACATTTGTTACTCAGCAGTTTCTCATTGTAGCTTCAGCTGCGTTTTATGTTTAACTTGCATAGAGAAAGTATGCGGCGCCTGCTGCGTGTTGTCAGTGAGCTGTGTTATTATCTGCAGGTACAGTGCAACTGTGGGAGCATTTTCAATCGCCTGTATGGAGGCGCAGTAAACCACTGAAATGGGACATGAGGAGTCAAAGAGCAGCGCTTCAACAGCTTAATGATGTAGAGGCGTCCAGCTCTGTCAGGCAGTAAACTCTTTAATATGCTGTTAATTATTTCTGAGAGATTGAGTATTGATTAAAAACCAAAATGGTTTTAATTATAACTCCAGCTCCAGTGCCTTCCAAAATAAAGATGATTTTTAGGCAGTACGTGACAGGAGCATCTAAACCTCAGGCGGGTTTTATATGGATTTTCTTTCAGATTTGGATTTTGAAAGACATCCGAGTATCACGATACCATTCTTATGCTCTTGTTTTCCTATCCCCAGCTTTAAAGATATCTGCACTATTCTACCCTTTAGATTTGAAAGTTGACCTGATTGATTTACTCATTGTGGCACTCAGAACAGACGCGGCCCACTCACTCACTAAACTAAGCTTCGTAATTCGAGCAGAACTTTTTTTTTTTTTTCCCCCGCATACAGAAAAGTGCCAATGCATGTTTTCTCCAGAGGTCAAATGTTAAAATGAACAATGTAACACTTAGACTGAATGGAAGACTGAAAATGTTCCTTAAGCACAACAATCCACTCACAAACACCAACATTAAATCAGAAAAGTGATATGTTTGTCACCTATGGCTGCTTATTACTCTCATTGATTTATCAGAAAAAAAATATTTCTATTATAACTTTAAATGCCAGTCAGTTTTATGGGTTATGATACAACGTCTTAGTCCATGAAAAGATTGGGAAGAAATGGCTGTTATGTCTTTAAACCCAAATTAGGCTTTTAAAAATTTAGCATGCCCTCACATAAAAAGAAAAGCTGCAAAATACCCCATGAACTAAGAAGCATAACAATGTTTTGCAGGAAAAATGACTTAAAACATTAAACGGTTTGTCAAAGATGTCCCCAGTTTGTTCTCTATCTGACTACATGAATTATTCTCCTACCAGGACAAAAAGGAGAAGGAAGAGTTGATTGTTGCAGTTTGTTTGTAAGAAAAACAAAAACCTTTCTATTTCTTTAGTTGGTAATGGCTTGTGGCTTGTGCAAGGGAAAACTCCCTTTGATTTTTGGCAGATTAGAATCATTTTGGTTAACGTTTTAAAATATCACACAGGCCCTGGCGGCGGATGCTCACTTTAGGTACTTTTCTGATCAAGTTTTAGGAGCGTATAAGTTTTCCATTTTAATTTTCATGAGACTTGCATGGTATGATAATTATGTTACTTTCGAAGAACAACATTAAGAAAAACAAACCAAAATAGTGGAAGGAACAAAAGGGAGCACTAGGCGGCCAAATGGCAGCTAAAAATTGTAGAATGCTGAAGTCAAACTTCGACCACAAGACAAATAGTGAAAGTCTTCAGTCGGAAATGGTTTACAAAGTGAAGTTTTGTATGGTAATTACCATACCAACTTTATTCATGAAGTTTATTACCCAGTGAGGTAATTACTGCTCGAGACTTACCAAACCGGTACCTTTTAGAGAGGTTTAAAGGTGTTCTGTCACAAGTGAAGTATATTTGTATTTAAACACAGTTGGAAATGGCTGCTTGTGACAAAAAATATGTAATTTGACACACTAATGTTGTGTCGGATATTGTAATTTCTACTCCACCTCTTAACAAGACTCGTTACTCTGTTGTGTGCAGGCATGCATCGCCAAGTTGCTTCCAAAAGCTCACCATAATAGATCATTTTAAATTAATGAGCCATGTCACTTTTCTCCTCATAATCTCAGTTTTATTTGTGACGGTTTAACTACAGGACACTAAGTCAGCTGACAAAACAATATTCTGATGACACTGTGTGCCACACCTCTACAACTTGATAGTTTTCCAACATGCTTGACCCTTTAAAGTCACTTTAAGCTAATAATACACATGTGGTTGATGGAAGGGATTAAAAATCATGAAATAAAATCCAACTTCAGCTGCAGTTAAACAGCCTCTCCTTAATTTGGCCCAGACACAGGAAAAAAAACAAACCCTGTCACACCTGAACCTAATAACTGGCACTAAGCAATTGCTTGGTGAGAGAAGCTATGCATTAAAACTGACCCGTGGACATCAGCTAACATTTTAATGATGGGACACGAAAAGTAAAAACCACCGTTAAAAAAAATGCATATTACTTGGAAAAACTTTATGCTCACAAACAATAGTTGTGATTGCTGTGCCTCACTGCATATCTGTAGTAGCTGTATTATAAACTGCTGGTTTTCTCTTTCCGTATGTTCCTTAAATTAATAATTTTGTTTCATTTAGCACAGAATTTTTGGTGGTTGAGAAAAGTCAGCTCTTTTCTCTTTACTTTCTTTTCAGATATTCATGGAGAAACTACTCACTACATACCATGTTCTGTGTTTCTAATAAGTGGCGACTCATTGAATCAATGTTTTCTGGTCTATTCTGTGAAGCGAAAAGATTGCCTTCTGAAGAGCCTGTTGTCACTCAGAAAAATTAGTACCTTCCCCTTGTAAGTGGCCTCAATCAAAATGCTCTTCTTTTCAAAAATGATTAATAATTATTAGTAGGGGTGCATCGATTGCAGTTTTCTGGCCGATCACTGATCTTTTAAAAAGCCTAACCTGCAGCAGTACTCAGTTGGTAACAGTGGGGTGACTATTGGTAGGACAGTGGTTGATTCTTAGACCTTTGCTGAGGTTTATAAAATCGGCTTCACGCATAAGCATCGGCTGATCTCCAGTCTCCCAAAATTAAGGAAATTGGCACAGATAAATCGTCTAGCTGATAAATCGGTGGACCCCTAATTTTTAGGCTCCAAAATGTGACGATATGTACAATTTAATGTTTCAGTTCAAGTTAAAACCGTACCGCCGTCGTCAGCCTTAACTCAATCTGACTGCAAAACCCAATCTCGGCTCAGACTGGCTCTGTATTTAACATCAACAAAAACAAACTGGGATGGAGTCAACATGGATGAGAGTGAGAATGCCACCAAGCGCTTGGCCTGCCAGTTCCTTAAGTGGTCTAGTTGTGATTCAGCAGCAGGATCTTACCGGCTGCCAGGCTGGCATGGAGTCAACCTCCCAGAGGGACTTTGTTAATGTGGGCCCCCAGGCTGCGGGACCGGGGTAATTGGGTTCACATGGTTGGTGTCAGGACACCCCTGCCTCCTCCAAAACAAAGACCACCTCCCAGGCAAGCTGTTAGTGATGTGGAGCCAATCCCGCACAATCACTGCTCTGATTCACTGGAAAGGCTTATTCAATTACTGCTATGCTGAATGTGTGTGTTTTTTTCTTTTCTCTTTTCTTTGCATTGACCTTAAGAGATTGCACATAAAGTTGTAGTCTTGTTCTCGCCTCGGCAGCGTAGACCTCTGTCTGTACACATCTGTGATGAATCCATGTCAGCAGTGAACGGAGCTCACGGTGGAGACCGCCTCTCTGAGGACTTTCTCTGCTGTGTCCATTCACATTTTTCTCTCTGGTTTTGCTGAGTGAATTGTGAGGTTATAAGCCCTGCTGGTTGCACTGTGGCCTCTGCAGACACCCTGCAGCACCTCAGCTGATCCTCAGACGGCTCGCAGATCTTTTCTGACTCTGATCCGCCTTTCCTACGTCTGCGCGGCTCGTCTGTCAGTTAGCAGCGGTCGAAAGCTTTCCGTCTTTATTTTAGAGCCCGACTGTTGCAACCAGCTGACGTGATCAGTGACGTCAAATCTAATAATCCCACCGCTACTTTCATCATTAGTCGTTATACATCTTCTTCTTCTTACGTTTTTATACCCAAAGATAAATTAGTTTTCCTCCACATTGCTGGGGTTCAGGAGAAGACCCTGACTGCTCTTTATTTTGGCTCATTAGTGAGTCTGGCTCATGGTATTTCAGCAACCGAACCGTAGAGAGTCCATTTGTTGTCACCTAAGTTACTATGGACCACTAACATACTTTAGACTAGTTTGTCCAAACACAGCTGCAGCTTGGATGGACACACACATCCAGCTTCAACCTGCAGGAAAACAAACGTTCCAGGAATTTTCAGGTGAAGAGAACTTCATTAAAATGATCTAAAAATGATAATGAATTTAAGATTTTTATGTCTAGTTGTGCCATTCCTACTCATGTTTTAATCATATTTCAGTACACAATGTCCTATATTTAAATTAATCAAATCACAAATTGGTCAATAAGAACAGTTTATCTTGTAGTCTTAATAATTGTATTTTCAGAAAATGGGTGCAAAAGAATCAGATAATTTTTCCTCAAGAGAACTGAAGTTTGCTTTCTATTTCTAGTTCAATGTTGAATACTTTGTCTATTTTCCTGATTCTTTATGTTGGTTTTTGGCTGCATAAATTTAAAGAGCAAATCTTTTTAATCGGATTTTGTGGTGTTTAAAAATTGAATGCACATTTTTATCTAAAAAAGGAAAATCATTAAGATTGATTTAAAAAGGTTGCAGCTGGTCACCGCTCCATTTATGAAATTCTCTGCATTTCTGTCACTATTTTTTTTTTAATCTTTCTTTCTTGTACCTGTGATGCAGCGTTAAACTGCCTCACAGTCACACGCCATGTTGACTGGCAGAATAATTACGGACTCTGTTCGTTCATTCATGGGTGAAGCTGGAGCATAAAGAGCATGCCTAAAGAGCATCCAATTAAATTTTGGTTTTAATTGACCAGCAATTTTTTTTTTGTTGGTCACATCCTACAAAAAAAAAAAAAAATCTAATTTGCCTTAATGCTACTTGGACAACAAGTTCTCTGGAATACATATTCAGAGGTGTAAGGCCTCTGATGGGCAGCCAAGTCTGTTTCACTGAGCAGTAATCTGAACAATGGGTTCAGCAATGAGAGTGGCAAAGTGATAATTGACACATCCTAAAAATGCTAGTAAGGACCGGGGTATTAATGCCTTCTTCCTGGGGCTGGCTTCACCGGAACCATTAAGCCTTTAATTGAGAAGGAAAGCCGACATTAAAAGCTGTCGCCTTGGCATGGCTGCTACCTGCTTTTTTTTTTTTTTTTTTAATTATGGCAATGAGGCCTGAGGCCATTTGCTGCATGACTGCAGAGCCCATGTGCAAAAAAAATACCAAGGCTCTTTGCTATTTTATTTTGAGAGATGTCAAAAATAACTGAAGTCCTTTCACTGCAGCGGTGGAAAAAGTGAGGAGTGTCTTTTGACTGAAGGGCAGGTGAGCAGAGTCCCCACCCCTCCGTGTTTATACCCTCAGCTATCGCTAGGAAAACAAGGGCTTTCTCCCGCACTAATATAAAGCCACTGATATGGAAGGTATGACCCAGGTTTCGGTCGAGAGTGCGGATGCCAGAGCCTTGTTACCAGGTTACATCACTGTTGTTGTTATGAGTGCATGTGCCAAATCTTCAGGCATAACAGAAGGAGCATGCTTCACGTTTCCCCTCCTTTCCGCCAAGTTACCGTCACACTACAAGAAGATTCTTGTCACAAATGAGCTCTCCCTCCTCGCCGTCTCTGGGTTCTGGGCAGCATTTAGGAATCACTGGTGTAAATATTTATTGTGGCCTGTTTGAATTGCAGTGACACTGTTTTTAATACATCATTCATCATGCCTGCAGTTCTGAAGAAGCAGATACAACAGCACAGTCATCACGGGTCTTAATGGTCGAGTCTCTGTGGCTGAGCAGACGCACGCCGTCGGCGCGTCGCTCTTGACGGATGCTTGACTGCAGTAAAAAGGGATTAATCTCGGAAATTGCAGATAAACGCAGGAGCTCGCTGGCCTGGTATGTATCAACAGTCGTCTGTCTGCTAGTGGGAGTAAGAATGTGAACTGAATAGCCTACTTTGCTCAGAGAGGAAATGATGACAGTAATACACAGGTATTCGACAGGAAGTTCTTCTCAGTAGGCAACCAGATGTTCTCAGTAGAATAGCATTTACCCACTTGGACTATTTTTAACTTTGTAAATAGGCAATAATTTCTGTCTTTTTGTCAGTTTGGATGTTTTGCATTTTGTTAACTTGATACTCAGCCATTGAAACTGTAAATGTCTTTCTTTAAAAAGTAGATTAATACTTAATATCCGGGAAAAAAATGGACGCATTGATTAAGTGGATCAATTTTAAAATGCGAATATTTTTCACTCACTACTACTAGTTTTATATATGTACTGTCATCTGCATTCTATAAACTCTAAAACTTATAAGTTTCATGTATTACATGTTGAAAATCTCGTCGCTTTTGTGTGTTTTCTAATTTCAGTCTTTTTGTCAAATTTAACAAAAAAAAAAAAGCTCACTAAAGTGAATGTGCCTTTTTTTTTTTAAAGTTTACATTATGATACTGGATTTCAACAATGACGCGAATCAGTTTTTTTTTTCAGTGGCATTAACATAAGCTGAAAGGGGGAAAGAAACAAGAAAATAATGCTTTAAAAAGCTTCTGTTATCCGTTTCTTTGGTGGGGCGTAGCAGGAACAAAATTACAGATATTATGGCACGTAATGTTAAGATAATGATCAACACTAATGAGAGATCTATTAATTTTTAACAAGGTTAATAGTAGTAGTAGTGCATTATGTCCTGACGTTGGGGCACATTCACACAGCGGACGCAGAAACAGCAGCTAATATTCCCAACACTGAGCTGCTATTTTTATTATCCTATTCTTTATCAGACCACTGAGCTGTGACCACTTCATCACATTTTGGAGACAAGAAAGTAACATTTAACTGCACCAGCATAACCTGCTAGGAGGCATGACCTGAGTGGAAACGCCACAAATATTTACACAAAGCAAAATATACAACATGATCCAACTGTTTTTAATTAAAGTAGAAAAGCAACAAGTAGGCCTGTTCCTCCTAAAATATATAATATATATATTTTCAAGTTATTTATATTCCTTTTTTATTATGCACCAAAGTATAACATAACTAATATAATTAATACCCAGTACTTTTTGTAGCAGTTTTCAAGAACTTATTGGATAGAATATCACTCTGTTTCCAAATGTTTTTTTTTTTTATAACTAGGAGAAAATTTTAAGAAGCTTTTGGCCAGCTGACTGGCAGTGCGGTGCGTTACTCTGCGCTTTGTGTAGCTGGAGAAAACTCTGGACTTTCAAACATGTTTCCTTCAGTTATCTTATTAAAAGAGCTTTAAATAGTCGGAGTGGTAAGGGAGAAAATTTACAAGCGGTGCTCCTGATGTTCGTTCCACTTTATAGCAACATTACAGAACTCATTGCTGCATGTCGGCTGTGTACAGCTGTGAAAAAAATGAAGAGCCCACGCAGTGAACCCCATTGAAAACCTCCTGGTTATTCCACCAAATATTGATTTCTGAACTCTTCTGGAGTTAAAACATTAGTGTTGTTGTTCCTAAGTGAATATGAACTTGTTTTCTTTGCATTATTTGAGATCTGAAAGCTCTGCATATTTGTTGGCTATTTCTTAATTTTCTGCAAATGCAGTTTTTTTGCTTGAAATTTCAGAGTCCATGGAATAAAAGAACAATGTTAATTTTACTCAAACATATACCTATAAAAAGTAAAATCTGAGAAACTGAAAAAAAAAAAAAATTAAGTGGTCTCTTAATTTTTTCCAGAGGTATGTCCTACTTTACAAGTTTTAATCGTTTCGCATCAGCTCTTAAACTTGTAGCTTGTATGTTTATCTGGGATTGGAAGATACATTTATTACATAGTAGAAATTGACATTGGATAAAGAAAGCAACATTCTTTAAAAAAAACTGTTCAGTGACTTAATGTTTGCTTTAAGCCACTTAAAGATGTGATCAGAAATTGTAAACTTGAAGCACGTGTAAAGTGCACATAAGGACACAAATGGGTTCAGGAACAGCATGCAGCTAACGTACAGTGTGAAGTGGAAATGTTGCAATCAGACTTTTTTTCTGCCTTTTCAGATTCCTCTTTTGTTTTTATGGAGAGGAAATGTTGCACATGCTTGTGATTGAGTTGTTGGACTGGATCGAACAAAAATAAAATGTCTGTTGATGATTCTCCGATTAATTAATGCATCCTTACTTTCTAATAAGTGTGAAATTAAGTCAATTTATTTATGCTAGAGACGCACCTATCAAGGGGGGTTTTGCAAAGTTATTTCTGGATCTCTTACATAAAGGAAGGTATTATTGAGTCTGAAGTTAAGATGGTGATGAAAGTGTAAAATTTAGACCCCCTACTTGCATTTTAAAAGAGCCACCATTCACCACATTAGTGGAAGGTTTTTTTTTTTTTTTTGCGCAGTGTTAATCTGTCAAAGTGACTCGGATGTGCCAATGACTTCACTCGACACGCATCTCTAAACTCAGACTCCATTGATCTCAATACTGTGTTCACTTGGTGAAGGGTGTGGTGTTTTCTGCAAAATCAACGTTCATTTAGAAAAATGGCAGAAATGAACAATTACAACAATACAGTTTCTAAGTGGTTTAAGCAAGCATTAACAATTGTGTGGTTTCAGAAAAAGGAAACTGGCTCTGTGTTAGTAAAACCAATTTCATTGACGTACTTCCCTTTAAGCGGGACTCCCCTATTTCTGCTTCGCTGAGTAGTTCCCTTTTTTGGGGCAAAGTTTCGCCTGTTACCACAAAGGTTAAATCTGATGATGATCAAACGTGCTCTGCATACATTATCTTAGTGCTGTTCATCTCTAATTATGGTTTGGTGTTTATGCTCGCAGTCACTGGAACTGTTTCTTATTTTACATTTTGAAGAGGGCCTGTTGTCTTCAGCAAGGATGTCCTGGTAATTCGTTGTATTGTAATTGCTGCAATACATAAGCGTTTAGACTTTTAGCCATAGCCTGTTCTGTCTGAAATAGACTTAAATGGTTGGTGATTGTCCTCACACTAAGTGCCAGTCACAGCAGCAGCTCTTCAGTTGAAATATTAATTTCACCTGGGCCCGTGCATTGTTATGGGTACTAAAATTTTAAGTGCATGCTAAGTAGATGCATCAATTTTGCAATAGCTGAGAGGGGGAGCGGCACTGATTTTTCTGACGCAGTTGCTGACTTGCTTCTCCGGACATCCTTGCTTAACATGGTCAAGTTGATGTAATGTTCTGCGTTGAGTAATCCCAGGTTGTTGCTCATCTTATTGCTTCATTGGGGATTCTCTACTGAGAGAACCTGGCACAGGTAAAGCAGTAATGCTTTGACGTAGCAGCTGCGCTGTTGACGAGTCCTGTCAAGAAGTTGGGAAATTAAGAATTAAAAAAAATACTTTCAGTGTGTTACTCAGCGATCCTTTATCCCTCACGGCTTAATGGTAGATTTTGC
The DNA here is from genome assembly GCA_903067095.1 of Girardinus metallicus. Lineage (NCBI taxonomy): Eukaryota > Metazoa > Chordata > Actinopteri > Cyprinodontiformes > Poeciliidae > Girardinus > Girardinus metallicus. Next base: position 62,110 of record CAEGAE010064542.1, on the reverse strand, counting down.
TCTGAGTGTTCTGAATAGAAAATGAAATGGACCATTTTTTCCCGGCCCTAGGATTAAATCCACCTCTTTCCTGAAAACAAATTAGTGATTAATAAAATATTTCCTTTCATTTAGAATGACTGTGACGCCACACGTTTTCCTGAATCCTTTGTTTGGTTCCAGCTTGTGTTCGCTTGAGCTCGTGGTCAGACCTCTTTCTGCTCTCTGCCACCTCCGATTGTTGCTAAACACACTCGCCCTTACAGCACTCATAGTGATCTGTCACTTCCATCTTTTATTATCTTTCAACCTGCCTCCTTCGCTTCCACTTGGCTGCCCACCCACAGACCCACTGGTGAACATTTTTGGACTGTCCCTGTCGATGTAGCAGCAGGCCTGGCGGTACCCCAGTCTGAGTAATGAAGGCAGCAGGGGGGCCTTCTAACTGCCTGCTCTTGTTACGCCTTATCAATACTGCCACCGCCTAAAGGTTCTCTAATGAAGACGGTGTCTTGGCTCCACGGATTATGTAGCAGCTAGATCATTAGCATGAAGGGCCAAATAGCGTGTGTGTCCATGAATCCGGCCTTTTCATCAGTCCTTGTTCTAATCTCGTCGCCGGCTCTGGCTTCCAGAAGTACTAGCTTGGTTCTTTCTTAGTTCCTTTTTTTTCTTATTGACATGCTGTAATAGGAAAGAAACTTTAGTTTTACTATATTCTAATTAAACAAACAAACAAACAAAAAAAAAAAGCAGAATTTGAAGATGCAAAGGTAAATACCATGGTAGTGCATGAAATCCTTTATCATTCAGGAACATATGAACTTGTGGGTTGATTTAAGGAATTCAAATATCTAACCAAATATGAAATCACAACCCTTAGAGGATGGTTAGTGCATTAATGTTAGTAGAAACATTTCTATAAAGAAGATATGACACAAGATGATTCTAAATGGTGCGTCTTGAGTCACAGTGCAATTTCTGTAATAAAAGGCAACACTTATCGACCTTAAAAAAAGGATAGAAATTATTTGAAGAAGGTCAATCAACATGGAGTTTTTAAAAAGTTGTTGCTTCCAATCAGCAGAAAGTATAAAGAAGATGGAGAAGTTGTAATTAGGAAATATGCAGGTGGACCCTGAAAGAAAAGCAAAACTCTTTCTCAGTTAGCTTTAAGAAACCAGTCGAACAAAATTGGATTTATGTTCAGGATTTATGTTTGGAAAGCCTAAGGACACTGGATTGCCACTTATTTAGGATTTTTTTTTTTTTTTTTTATAAATTTTGAAAAATCTGCTTTATTGTTTTGTTTGCATGAAGGAAATGCAGTTTGGAAGCTGAGATACCTTTTAGCATTTATACTTGACCGTCTACTGCAGGGGCGTCAAACTCATTTTCATTTTGGGCCATGTCAAAAATCTGACTGTTCTTAAAGGGCCCGTTGTGCCAGAATGTATTGATCAAACCAATTCAGTTGTTAAAATATATATATAAAAAAATAGCTGTGTTTCAGCATTCAGTAAGGGTTTCTTAAAATTAAGTAATAGTGAATATCTTTTCACACTGATCAGTCCATCCAAGAAATGTTTTTTGTTTGTTTTTTTGCAATCAAAATCATCCATTTTGTGGTGCTAATTTAGAAATTTTTGTAAGGAATTTTTATGATGCTAGACATGAATTTTTATTAATTGCCGTTTTGGTCACGAATTGCAGCTCGAACACATAAAGCTAGTGCAGACCTTGAGTTTGACACGTGCTCTGTTGGGTGGCGCTTCCAATGCAGGAGCTCCATTTACTTTTCTTGGTGCTGATTAACACCCAAGAGGAAGACCTTTCAGATGTTAGCTTGTGTGGTTGTGCTAAGATGGTTTCCACTGTGTGTTAATGTACAACAAGTTATTTTCTGGTGTTAAACTATTAAAATAGGCGTTTTTATAACTGCTGTATTCACAGATTTAACTTTTCACAGGCAGCTGTGGACTCTCCCAAAGTACTGGGTGTCCACTGTGTCAGTGTAATTTAATGCAGATGGGGTACTTTCTCTTCAAAACCAGAAAACAATATTGATAAGTTGCTGCAAAGTGAAACAGCAGACTGAACGGCCTCAAAGCGATTCCATGTATTCTGTCAGGACCAGGACCGTCTCAGTCGGACTCTCACGTTGTCTTACAACAGACAATTACAAACTGCATGCTGTGACTTCATTAGTTATTAAAATCAGTGACACTTTGAGAAAGGTCATGAGTGTAAAAGTAGACAGACTATGTAAATATGGGATATTTTTAACGGTACACACCAGAAACCAAATGCCCAGCTTTTAAGGGAAACACACTAAAGGGAAGATATGTGGATGCTTTGAAATGTGATAAGGTGACAGTCAAAATGTTAAATAATCTCAACATCCTTGAACATTTCTAGCACAATATTTTTATTTGTTGTCTTTTTGTGTGTGCGCCCTCTGAATATTCACGTTTTTTTTTATCCAGTATGGCTCAACAAGCTGTTTTAATGTTTTGCCAAGTTGCAGCCAAAAGAAGCCTCTTCAGTCCGATTTTTGCAAACACGAAATTGGTTTGAAAGCTTAACATTTGAAACATGGTGATAAACACAACGATGCACCATCCACTCTACCTCTGCTCAGATGAATCTCTTCTGCATGCCATCCCCATTTCAGCCCTCCAGATTAAACCTCAAACAGAAACATCACTTTAAAACTAGTCTGAAACTGAAGTAAATGGTAAACCGCCTTTCTTGTTAAAATGTGTCTGATGAAATTTGGCTCTGATCATGAGGGAATGGTTTTAGACCAGTTACTTTTGCTGTAAATGATCTCCTGCCGTCAAATTTGGCATTTCCCATCTTTGAATTTTGCTTAGTTTTGCAGAAATGCCTTCATCTCGTCCTCCGCTCGTCCGCACTAATGGAGGATCTTGAATTGGCTGCTGGGCCCTTGCAATCCCCTGCTGTGAGACATCAGCTGAAAAGTATTAACATAAACAGTTTCTGTTCGAAAGCTGCCAGAGGAGTTTGTTCAGTTTGGGAGTTCCTCATGATTCCTGTTGTTGCTTATTGCTACAAAAAAAAAAAAATATTATTTAATATTTTTGTTTTCTGAAGCACTTTGCTTTTGTTACATATCAAATAATAATAAAAAGATTTAATATACTTAAGCCACATTTTGGAGGTGTGATAAAAATGTACTATCATAGTTAAATTATTTATTTATTTTTGAGCAGACACATTTGGTTTTTGTGGCTGTTTTGCACCTCTTCTGCTTGAACTCTGACTGCATTTCTACCAAATGTGATTCTGTCCATCAGCTGCATTTTGACTTGGATGGAGTTTATTCAAAGGAAATCATGAGGTAATATGTTGACTTTAATGACATTACAGATAATTTCATTTCATTCCTGTAATGCTAGCATTAGGGCTCCTACACAGTCTGGAAAGGTCTGGCATTTCCTTGGACTATTTCTCATTTCTGGGAAAATATGAAAAATACAAAACTAAAAATGAAAACATGTTTTTCTGTTGGTTTTTTTTCCCCCTTAATTTTAAATTGACTTGTATTTAAATATTATTCAGCTTTGAATTGTCAAATCAAACCATGATTTTTAACACTTTATTTTGTTTTTTTTTGACCTCCTGTCCAAATGCATACTAATTGAAAAATCAGAGAAACATTTTATTTTTAAAACTTCAAACCAAATTCAGTTTGAACTGGACCTGTGCTCCTTAGACTTAAGTGTTATTAAGATACCAAACTGCTAACAAAGCACTTTTTCATAGATTGGAAATTGTACAGACAAAATGAAAGAGGTCAAAGTTCACAAAATGAGCTTCCACAAATTATTCTCAGAAATATCCGTAATATCCAAAATGTTATGGAAAAGCAGAAAAAATAGGGAATAGAAGTAGGCCTAATTGAATACATACAAAACCATAATTTATTTATTCTTTTGGCAGTAAATGCATTTTTAATACCCTTTGCTGATTTGTATGCAGTGCTGCTTTGATTGACTTTTATGATATTCGCTGTGCTGTGTAACCATGCCAACAAGCAAGTTGTTTACATGATGTGGCTCTGGTTAAAGTTAAAAATATTTAAAGTCATTTTACAAAATTAAAAGAGAAGATGGAGGGAAGAAGGGCAGTGGATATCTAGGAGGAAGTTTAAATGTGAGGACATGTGGAAATAGGAATTTGAGAATATGCAGGAAAACAAATTAAACATCTCAGAGCTACTCTACTCACCTTTCAAATTATATCTGCAGGCTCAGCTCCGAGCGGCAGGAGTAAAGGTGGAGGGGATTGTCATGCTTGCTAAAAACAGCCGCTACAAACCTGGACAAGTTGCTAAGAATGATCCCTGTAATCCCTGAATAATAAACTGTTAGCTGAAAGTCTTTGTTCCCGTTGTCATCGTGCATAGCTCCGCCTGCGTTACCTGCCAGCGCTGCACGTGATGTCATTCCCTGAGCTGTTGCCAGGCTAACATAACACAACACTGCAGCGACTTCGGGATGCGCTCCTTTCTCTGGTTCACACCGAGAACCCGGCTTTTTGACGGCCGATTTTTATTTTATGGAATTTTCTTTAATCAATTTCAGTTTTATTTGAAACAGCATGACTTCCTTTGTGGGATTTCTAAAAAATACGATTAACGTCAAAAGTAGACCTGCAGCATATTGGGAAAAAAACTGACAATACAAATATATATTTTTTAACCCTGCAATATGAAAAATTACATGAATTTTCACCATCTGATCTGAATAGCGCCTTCGGTTATGCTATTGACAAGATGTTGACGGTTAACCAGCACTGATCGTGTCTCTTTTTATGAATGTTACAGGTTGACTCTGGTTAGACCTGCACGATATTAAAATGTCCTGCACAGGCAATAATATTGGTGAATAATATGATGACTAAAGCAGTTGCCATACATGCCTATTCCCTGTCCTCATCTGTGCTTCCAGCTCTCTGTGACCTTTAGCATTTTGGGCGACGTCGTTAGTGTTCAGTGTGAACATCTGCTGCCCTGAGACTCTCCAACTCGCTCAATATTACCTTAGCATGAAACATGCAGGTTCGAGACACTTGGAATATATCCACCGACAGTTACTGCGCTCCAAACACTCCTTGAGGGCTGAGGGGATTAATTGGGATTAAAGGATGAATCGGGATTAATCGATTATTGAAATAATTGGCAACTAATGTAGTAATTGATTAATCGTAAACTGGCGTATACAGACTCAAAAAAAGCCATTTGCTGAAAGAACAGCATACTCGGAGCAATAATTAAATTAAAAAGTGCAGAAAATATCCGCATTTGCCCTTAAAATGACAAAAAAACAAACTTAGATCTGTAAATATATTCTACCCTGAACTCAAGCAGAATAGTTTTAGCTTCACCTGGTTCTGATTCTGTAAAGAAAAAGTCAGATTAAGCACCTTTTGTTGTTCAATTATTAATCAGTTAATCCAAATAATCAACAGATCAGCCATATCTTATCTTGATGTTCAGTCAAGCAGAAAGACCAGAGCTTTTTTTCTTAAGCTGCAGAGCTGTCCTCAGGCATTCACTAAAGCAATGCTGTATTATGCATTGTAGGCAATAAGATGCTGTTCTTATTTATTTGCATATTTTAATGTATTTCTAATATTCTAAAAATCTGAAGAATGAGACTTTTTTTTTAAAATCTGAATAATCGATAATTAAACTAATAGTTAGTTTGCAGCCCAGCACTGATTTGCGACGTGAATGTTGCACACGCTGATTGCAATCGTGGTATATTTTGAAGAGCAAGTCAAGTCATGAAATCTTGGAATAGCTTGTTAGACCTGCATGTCTCTGAAAAATGCATGATTTAACCAATGAGGTGGCCTCAAGACTCCTAATATTCAGAGCCAAACGGCACACTTGAATATGCTGAAGCTGCCACACACCAACAAACACACACTTGTGAGCATATTTAGTCAAGTGAAGCAAAAAAAATCCCACAACAAAGTGGGGATTCCTCACCCTCCCGAATGTTCCCACCAGACCTCTCTCCAACAGACTGCAGTGTCATCCCGCCCAGATTCTCTTCTTCTTCTTCTTTTTCTCTTTTTTTTTTTTTTACCCCTACATTCCTGTGTTCATAACTTGTGGCCTTTCTACACGGATCATCTATTTAAAGAGCGGCATGGCAGTGTGCCGAGAGAGACAGCGAGACAGGTTGTTGCTGGCTGGTTTCTGCGCAACATGGCTAACACACACGCACACATGCGCGCCCACACACACACACACACACATAGTGGAGGACAGTTTGCAAGATGACTAGTTGGCTTGTTTACGACAGAAGCTCCGTTTGGAGGAGGCGGGCGGTTAGGCGAGCAGCAGGGATAAAAATGTAGAAGGGGTTTACTACCCTCGAGAGAGTCGGAATTCCTCCTGAGCCGTTCCCCCATTTGGCTGGCAGTTGTGAAAACAATTGCTTGGCATTTACTCTCTCTGTGCAGATGGAGTCCCAGCTATGAGTCAGCTTTGAGAGCAGCAAGTGGTGGAGAAAGTGGTGGGCTTGTGATCTCTAGCGTGCAGAATATGAGGATACTTCATAAAGACGGTTGGGTGATGCTGTGGAAACTGCAAAGGAGCTTTTCTTGTGTTTTTCGTCTGCTGCTGTGTGGTAGATGAACGGTTTCTTTCTCTCTGCTTTAATGTACTCCATGAAATAAACCTTTGGCTAATAAAAGCACGTCTTTCTCCTCTTTTTTTCTCCAGGGACGCACAGAAGACGCTATGCTGACGTCCTAAGCTGTCCTCATTTCATCTCTCTACCTAGTCAGTTCCAACACTTGGACTGTTTTCACCAACGTTAACCACTTCCTCCGGCTTTTTTTTTTTTTTTTTTTTTTAAATATTCCCCGTTCCTCCTGCCCGGCCTGCCGTCACCATGACGTCGGAGCTGGAGAGCAGCCTGACCTCCATGGACTGGCTCCCTCAGCTGACCATGCAGGCGGCCATCCGCAAGACGGACGCCCAGAATGCCCACGGGCCCGGCATGGGCAAGAAGAGCACCTTACTGGATCACACCACCACGCTGGATCAGGAGGAGGTGCAGCAGCACAAGGACGGCAAGCCTCCGTACAGCTACGCCAGCCTCATCACGTTCGCCATCAACAGCTCGCCAAAGAAGAAGATGACGCTGAGCGAGATCTACCAGTGGATCTGTGATAACTTCCCCTACTACAGGGAGGCAGGCAGCGGCTGGAAGGTACGGAACAAGAAACGCGCATCGTCATTATTGATTTATGTGCAGGTTTTTTTCTGTTTGAGCTTTTATGTGGCTGCAAAAGTTACATTGCATATGTGTTTGTACCCTTTTCACATTTTGTCATGTTAATGCCACATGTTTCAATGCATTTTATTTGCATTTTATTTGATAAATCAACAGCCAGAGCTCCAGTGAACTAGGTTAGTTTAAAGTATAGTCAGGTATCAGAAAGGCCTAGTTAAAGTCCAGATCTTAATCCCACTGAGAATCCGTGGAAGATTGAAGATGGTCACCGTTTTGTCTGATAGAGCTTGATCTGTTTTGTGAAGAAAGACGGAGAAAACTTTCAGTGTCTACATGTCCAAAGCTGGTCCTACAATAGACTTACATGGAGTTTCTACAATGTGTTCAATCACAAATACACATCATACCTCATTTCATCTTTTTATTTACTCATGAAAAAAATGAAAACAATGCCACAGTTTCCTCCTGCCCAGAATGCTCTACAAATTGATTTAACATGACATCATGGGGGTCTGGATACTTTTGCTTGGTCTGCAAACAGGTGCAGAAGTTTTTATGCAACAAAGTGTTGCTCTTGTTTCAAGAGGACACTGAAGGGTAAAGGCATAAATGAATGATCTTGATATTTGTTGCTGTCTGGTGCTTTTTGCTGTCATTTCCTTTGATTTGTTGACAATAATAGTCTATAACTTCCTGTTTTTACTGCTGTTCAGAGATGAAATATCGACCTTTTTGTCTGTGTTGGAAGATATTTCATCTTTCTTAACCTGTGGAAGTTACTTCTGGGACCTGCATTTTGCTGAAACCGATGTTGCCCGACTCAAATCATTGTTTTTTTTTTTGCGTGCGGGAGCATCTTAAACAAAGTGTAGTTCCTGTGGTAATCACCATTGTCACATCCTAGGAAGCTTAGAGGGGAAAAAAAACGGAGTGTGCCAAATCACACCAAGTGCCTCACTCCTCTGAATGAAAAACACTGCAGCCCTGAGAGAACCATATGAAGTGTAAAACCCTGGATTAATATTCAGACAAGTGGTCCCTATCTGTGCGAACACAGACTAAATAGCCCATTCATGGGTGGTATTATTCATTGCAGATGCTTTGATAGAAGAAGGCCATTATGCAGAAGGAGAAAGCCAGTGCTGTGTCATCATCTCAAGGAGCCCATGATATACCGAGATGAAGCTATGCTGATTGCCTTTTAAAGGCCCCAGATGGAAATTGATATTAGAATGAGTTTTCCAATCAGTCGACGTTTATTGGAAATAGAATCTTAGGCACTGCTTTATTGCAGTCAGACAAGATGTATGAAACCCATTTCCTTGGGCGACAAGATCTGGCGCGTGGACCTATGTGTGTGTGGGGTGTGGGCGTGTGTTGGTGTGTGTGTGTGCGTGCGCATGTGAATGAATGTAGGTGAGGCAGAGATGAGAAAGCAAGTGTTGTTATAGATGGATTGATTTTAGCTTTTGTGAAAATGCACGTTGTAAGGAAATTAATTGTTTCATTTTGCAGCCGTTGTTTCCTCTTTTGCCTTCATCATTACTTATTTAGTTGTCAGTAACCCGGCGGCATACGTGCAGTCTTGATTTGAGTTGCAGCCATTTTCACCCAACACTGATTTCAGCTCTGTGCTTTGTGTGCCACCCACCTTTGTGTGCAGTGGCTTGTTACATGCAGTGCTAAATGGTTTTCTGTAGACCTTGGCTTTAGGGTTGCAGTGTTATATTCAACTGTTGTTGTTGGACAAATCCAGGTGCAACGCGTATGACCCTTATTGATCAAACCTGACAAATAAATGTACTTTTTATCAAGATTGCAGCTTCGATAGTCTGGACAATAGCGTGCTCTTCAAAGTATTCAGGTTGTTACTTGGAGGATAAAATATAAAGCTTAGACTTACTTGTAATTGAACAAATACACAACAGTGAATTTGGCCACAAAATATCCTTGCTTGGCTACTGGAGTGCACATAAAAAATGCTGAAAAATTATACAAGTGCGACTATAAATACATATAGATATTTAATAGTGTTACTGGTGCAGGTAAGAAAAAATTATGTATATTTATGTCGCTAAATATGCAGCTCTGAAAAAAATTAAGAGATCACTTAAAATGATCAGTTCTCTGATTTTACTCTCCAACGTAGGAATATGTTTGAGTAAAATCAACATTATTCTTTTATTCTGTGAACTACTGACAACATGCCTGCCATTCCAGGCAAACATTTAGTGTTTGTTTGAATGAGAAATTGACAAATTGCTTTCAGACCTCAAATAATGCAAGTTTAAATTAATTTAGAAACAACAATACTAATGTTTTAACTCAGGAAGAGTTCAGAAATCAATATGTGATCAATAACAAGGTTTTCAATGGGGTTCAGTGCAGTGAGCTCTTCATTTTTTCCAGAACTATAACTAAGCATTTTCAGACAGCCATAGTAATGGAGTTGAGCAATCTGATGGCTATTGACACTTACGACAGACGCTTGGCCACAACGCTATTCATGAGTACAGTTATTTATTAATTTTAGACTCTACTAGTTTCAGAACTGGTGTGCTGGCAGATCACTTGTTTGTTATTCATCAGTAATAAGCGCATAACTTTTCATTAGCATGAGCTCATGAAATCAAACTTCATGTAGAAGTAAAGATGCACCGTAGAAAATCCCAATCAGCAGATTAGACCTCAAAGAAAACCAAAAACCGGCCATCATTTTTGCAACCTTCTGCAGCCCAATGAGTGACTAAATTTCCTGGTTGCTAGGCAACATAGCCACCACATTTAGTTCTGAGCCAGCTACTGATTTCACAGGAAAGTTTCAGACAACAGCAAGCATGGTAATAGTGGAGGAAATCAAGATAATGTGTATTCTTAGAAAACTATAACCAGTCAGTACAGTAGACTGAGTGGTGGAGACGTTGAGCCATTTCCACCTTCTTCACCGCTTTCTCTGATTGAACCTGAGCTGAAGTCATGGGGGCGCCACACTGCCCCAACGATTATTGGTGGTATTGTGCCGTTTGGTGTCCCATTGAAGCTGCAGATTTTCACACTGTGGGGAGGATTTTAGCAAACATAACTTGAGTATCACAACTTTAGCAACTGCTTTGTCATGTTTAATATGTTCAAGGTGATTTTATTTTTTATTTTTTTGTATTTAAAATGCAATTGACAGCTGACATTTGGGGTCTCTACCATTGCATTCCTACCCACATATGTGTAAAGTCAGAAGCAGTTGGTATTCTTTGCATAGTCAGGTGTATAAATACAAAAAAAAAAAAAAGAGCTGACGTAACTGGAATAAGGTTTTTTTTGTAAAAGTGTAAGTCACAAAATTAGTCAGTGGCGGTAAAGTTTGACGCTCCTCCAGTGCTTTCAAGTTTAGTTATGGCTTGCACAGATCGTCAGATTCTAGCCTACACATGAGTTGCAAATGTAGACGTACCCCGCACATTAAAAGTGTGAAAAACCACATCACTCTAACCAGGATGCTGTACAGCTCAGGAAACTGAAAGGGCGGTAAGGAGATGCGCTCATAGGCTCTAGCCTGCGTCACCCTTTTTTTTTTTTTTTTTTTTTTCTTTTTTTTTTTTCTTAATTCTTGTTAATGGTTTATTTTTCCTGTCGGTTATTCTGAGAAATCAAACGAGTAAAGCCATGCGTTTAAAATATGAATTACTCTCCATTCAAACACAAGACGTTTGAATGGAATCTATTAGATGTTTTATCCTCGAGGCCTTTGAATGGACTCCAATAGCCTTAGGTTTTATTTTTACTCATTTTAAGATAAGCTCCTCTCCAAATCATCTGGAAGTTACTTTTGCACAGCTGTAAAAGGTTTGTGACATCATAACTTTCACAGCACCAAAATGATGTGTTATTCTGCAGCATGCATGCTGTATTAGCATTCTCCTTGCAGCTTTTCCCTGATATTACTCCACCGATAGCCTGACTGAGTATGCATGTTAGTGTGTGTAATTAGTTGAAAGCGAGCATGCCAGGATGGGGTGAATGTAGGTCGGATGTAGTCATCGCTCTTCTGTTCCCCTGGAGATGCCATTCGCAGCAATTTGAGACTCGGCACACACACGCGTACACACACACACACATATGCGTCAGTTCTGTATGATAATGCGAGCTGTGCCTGTGAGTTGAGACCTGGCTAATCTGGACACCAGCAACCCATTTAATCTTCTCAACACAACTCCATTAGCCTCCGCTTTTAAGAAATATCAATAAGTGCCGTCAATAAAAACATATAATTCATCAAGGTCAAAAAATGTGAACAGTGTTTTGTTTTTTTTGCTGTTTTTTTTTTTTTTTTTTTCTTTTCTTCTTCAAGAGCGATGAATATGCGCCCGGCATGTATGAGCAAGCAATTAGTGGCTGATTTTCCTCACACCCTCTGCAGCTCTCGGAGGCGCCTTTGACTGATGTTTGGTAAGTTCGTCTGAGCAGCCTCGTGCGTGATTCAGCTCATAGGCTGCAGCTTCCTCCATGCGAGGCACGTTGTTTCTGAAAATCTGCCAGATAGCTTTAGTACTTCACATGCAAGGATTTCTAAATGCATGTTACCAAAAGGAGCATCTGCTTGCAGCCATTTCCTGTAATGCAATATGGAAGGAGTGCTTTGTCACAATAAATATTTGCAGCGGTGTCTTTTCAACTTCTAAGCTATCACATGCAATAGATGCTGACCCACAAAACTACTGAGATTAACTTTTAATCTCAGGAGCAATCTCCAGCACAGGGTCTGCTATGTATTCCTTCATACCAGTATGTCTTAACAAAAAATGAGGAAATGATGTACTTGAGTTTGCATTCTGGAATTTCTTTTTTTGGTGTAATTCCAATTGAGTAAAACATATACACAAAAAAGACATTTTAAGTCTCTGTATGAATTGAGTAAACGGAATAAGTGCCGCCTAAAGTTTCCAAATGAGTTGTCAGAAGTTTCAAATCTGGTCTTTGTCATCGTGAATGCAACCTTGCGTGTCAGAAATGGTTAATCAGCACACCTGGTAATGGGGCAAATGTTGCATAAAGGATCTGCAAGTGAGGGGGGATCCACCGATACTCTGACTGTAGCAGCATGCTTTATGGAGGCTAATAAGGCAAAAAAACTGACTGCATAAATCATTATTCAGATGATTTCTGCGTTTTTTTATGGTCACTGAAGCTTAATTGTGTGGGTTTCTTTTTTTTTTTTTAATAATTCTTCACAAATCCATATTTTGAACCTTTTTTTGGTTAAAAATAGCTTAATGTACTGACTTTGAGAGACACATTTTTAACAAGAAGCCACGGGAATTCATATTCAGAGTCTAAAACAAGAAATTCAGTGATTTTATATTTAAAAAAAACAAACAAACAAAACACCATCCTTCTCTGTTTCTTTACTGTCTACAAATGTAAAATGCTAAAGTAAAAAAAAAAAAAAGGAGAAAAAAGTGGCAGTAAATGTGATTTCTTTTCTGGTGGATTTCCTACCAGTGCAGAAATGAGATAAAAAAATAAAAAAATAAAAGCCCTCTCTGAAATGTTGACCTCCGCACTCATCTGAAACCTTCCCTCGGCTCCTCGTGGGCTCTCTTCAGGTAGAGTGTGTAAATTCCCCTCTGCATTTCTTCCAGGTGAAGAATGCCAAATCAAATCTAAAGCAATTCTCAACCAGTCTGAAAATGCTTGAAATGTTTGCTGTTGAACTTGAACCGTTGAGGAGATTTTTGCTGCTGGCATGACTTTATTATATATTTTTTTTTCCCTCTCTCTTCTGCACCTGTGTACAGGAGAAGAAAATTAGTTGGATGAGAAACTAGGTTGCTGTTGATTGCCCAACAAACTCTGAATCCCGCTCTGCTTTTTTCCACTGAAGGTCCTCAGCGCTTGCATGATCTTGATAAAGGGGAAGTCTGCAAGTAGTTGGGCGTGCAGATATGGGGCACAGAGCTGTCTTCTGCATTGGTCCTGGACTTCACTTTGATCTCATTTTAAAATGCAAATACGCAGTACCCTAAACAGATCAAAGGTTCAACTTCCTATTGGATCTGAGGCTTAATAATAGTAGCCTGGGGCAGCGCTCTATTTTTCTAAAAAGTGATTTTTGGGCAGCCACTGGTCCTCCAGGACATTATTTACTCTGGAGATAATGTTCCAGCTTCTGACTGGTGGCTTGCCAGGGCTCAGAAAATCCTTGCTGCATTTGCTTATTTGAATAAGATTGGCAAAGTATGAGCATTTGTACCTTCTGCCTCTATCTCCCACCTCAAGCTCAGGTTTGCAGCCTAAAATCTAAAAGTGTAAAATTACTTCAGTGCTCATGCTGACTCTGATACGTCTGTCTGCTCCGTTAACCAGGATCATCATTACGCTGTAAAGCGTGCATTTATATTTTAAGGACTTACTCATGTGGATTTTTTTTTTTTTCCCAAAGCACGAGTAGAGACGCATTTTGGGGAAATGTTTTACTTCCTAACTTCCACAATCCAAAAACGATCCCCGTTTTCCTGCAAATGTATCTCCATGCTGGAAAATCACTGAATGAGTTCAGAAACAAAAATCTTTCTGAACTGCATGCCGCATGAAATAAATGTTGTCATTTCTCGTGAAATGTTTAGTGAGGTATTTTTAGTATGTTTAATCAGTTTTTTTTCTCTCTGTGTAATTATCTTTGGGAAAAAGATGACATTTTGCTATTGTGCTGATTTTGGCACATTTACAGGGCCGTAAATCATGGGAATTTTGATTAATGTGCTCCGTCGTAGTCAAATAAATAAAACCACACATTACACTGCAAAACACAAAATCTTACCAAGTATTCATTGCTTAGTTTGTAGTGCAAATAAGAAATATAAAAACAAACTTAGAAGTAACTTGTAGAAAGATACTGGCTTGTTTTAAGTCTGTAATATAGAATAAACAATACTTTTTTCATATAAGTGAAAAATATCTGCCATTGGAACTAGTACTCTTTGATAAATATATAAGAATTATTGGCTTAAAACGAGCTCCGATATGATCTTGCTGAAAAGTTTGTTTTGGCTCATTTCTTATTTGCACAAAAACTAGAAAAGAAAACTTTATGCATTTAGTGCATTTAAATCCAGTACTCACAGTGATGCATTTAAAATGTTTTTTCCGATTGTTATAGTTAATAAAAACCCCGCATTCAGTTTTGCAGTTAGATCAAACCAGTAATAAAAAAAGCTAATCTTCCTAAGTAATGGCGACCTTGCTGGTGTGTTGTCGGTACTCTGCTGTGGTTCTGTTTGCAGGTTCTTTCAGCCTGTAGCTGAGGCGTTAGGTTCAGGTTGCTCTAATGGCGTCCTGAAGCTCGTCTGCATCGTTGCCTCTCGTCCTTCTCTTGACTCGGCTCCATAAATTCTCCGAAGGGTTTAGGTCGGGTCAAATTGCTGGCCAGACTAAATCATGCACATTAAACCAGGTATTTTACTTTTTTGCAGTATAAGACGCTGCCATGTGCTGCTGGAAAATGAAATTGGCGTCTCCATAAAGCTTGTTAGCAGCGGGAAGCATGAAGGCCTCTGAAATTTCCTGGTAGATGCCCGCCTTGACTCTGGATTTAATGAAACGCAGTAACCTATTGTTTCAGATGTCCCCTAAATTATCACTGGAGATTTAAGGTTAATTTCAAATTTCTTCCAGACTTTTCCACCTTGAATACTAAATATACTTTAAATTAAATCAAAGACTTTGGAGTAGTTAGCAATGTCTTAGTTCAGGGTTAGGGATGCACAGATCCACTTTCAATACAGATATCTGTGATTTAGTATTGGCAGATACCGATCCGTTAAAGGACAACAGCACCAAATCGACTTAAAATATTTCCCTTCTTTTTTAAACAGACATAAATGTACTGAATTACAAATTGATATAAGTCTTCACCTGTACAACACACTTAAATGCACCTATACGTTCACAAGCTCGGTCAAACGGTGCAGTTAGGAGTAAAACAACCAATGTAAATTAAATAATAAAGAAATTGAAACTGACAAAAACAATAAGTCGACTAATTTGGTCAAACATGCATAAGCAAACCTTTCAAATGGTTCAGAAATCTAATTAGGAATTATAAATATAATGTGAAATAAATAAATAAGCATAATGGTGCTCAGCACAAAGCATAGAATTAAACTGAGTAGATCTGCTCTTATGGATTGGCCACATTGTCACAGATAGCCAATCTTAATTTTCCTTAACTTTTATTTTTTTATATTTTCCCCCAATATCAGTGCTCATAAAGACCGATGTTATCGGATTGGTGCATCTCTAGTCGGGGTTCTGCTGTTTCTGCCGTGGCTTAAGGAACGTGACGGCCGCAGCGCACTGACAGCCACAGCCCATCAATCTACTCTAAACTCTTAAATGGGTTTTGCTTGTAAAATGTTGACAAACCTGCAATTACCCTGCAAAAACACAAAATCTCACCAAGTATTTGTGGTCTAGTTTCTAGTGCAAATATCTTAGTACATTTGAAATAAGACAAACTCACAATCATATTTTTAGCAAGAAATATAGGCTTATTTTAAGTAAATAATTCCTAAATATTGATGAAAAAGTCCTAGTTTCATTGGCAGATAAATTAACTTGAAAAATATATTTGGTGAAATAATCTGCCAATGGAACTAAAACCTTTTCATCAATATTACTTAAAACAAGCTCCTATTTCTTGCTAAAAATTTGCTTGTATGTTACTTGTATCTTATTTCAGGTGTACTAAGATATTTCCACTTGAAACTAGACCAAAAATACTTGGCAAGATGTTGTTTTTGCAGTGTATGTCTGCTGCTTGTTCAGCTCTTCTACCACAGATTTTCCTTCCACTCATCTTCACGTACATAAACACAGTCACCTTCTTTAGCAATCTGTTTGTGGCGTGCCTTCGCTGCGGAGGGTGTCGGTGACTTTTTACTGGCGTCAGCAGTCTTCCAAACGTTTCTGGCACAACTTCAACGACTCTGAAGGTGAGTGGAAAGAAACGGAGATCTGGTGAGGCGAAGACTCGCCAAGCCGACTTCATTAACAGACCAACACATTTCGGCTTGTTGACCCAGCAGCTGAAACTTGTTGGTCTGTGAATAAAGTTGGTTTTTTCTCAGTGTTTGAAATGTTGCAGCCTCACCAAGTCTGCAGTCTTTCCTGTGACATAACATTTCTGCATAAAAAATACTTTATTTAGTCTTGTGTAGAAGTGTAGTTTTATGAAATACTGATTTTAGGTTTTCAGGAACTGTAAAATCCAGAGGAAAAGACCCTTAAGCTACATCCCTCTAAGTAATGAAGTTTCACTGCTTGAATTGCATTACTAAAGTTAATTCACTTCTAATTTATGGACATGCACCTGCACATTCACCTTTTTCAGTCTTGAGTTTCAAGCTCTCAAAGCTGTATTTTTAGTTGTTGTCTCAGCCTGAAAAAGTGTCTGCTTGTTGGCCCGGCACAGACTTTTTTTTATTATATATATATTTTTTTCAGTTTGTGGGAGAGGTAGTGATTCACTCGGCAGCTCGCTTGATCCCGCTGTGAGGCGGGTTCCCGTGTCAGGAAGCTCCAGCCTGGCCACCCGCCCACCAGCCTCACCTTGCACTCGCCTACCGGCACCCCACCGCTCACGCTCTGGCCCTTAGAGTGGGTGGGGAGAGCAAGCTGGCAGGCCTTGGCATGGATAGATTTTGGCAGGAGCTGCTGTCCCCACACTGCGCCGAGTGAAGTGCTGACTGCAGTGCAGTACATAAAAGGCCTGAGGCTTCTATTGCTTCCTCTGGTGGCCTGCAGGCCTGTATAGAGATGTTGGCTGCAGTTCTAGTTGAAACTCTAGCCGTCACTTTGACAAGCACTGCTTTGGTTTCACTGCTCAGCCTCTATATATACATGTATGTGACTTGTGTTGTCGTTTTAAGCAGTCATTAGCTGTTAGCAGCTCCCTCCCATCTGTTCTCGCTGCTCACTTGGATGTGATGCAACAGCCAGTCGTAAAAGGCTGCTGATCACGGCCATCAATTGATTCAGAGGACTTCCTCCCCCGTGATAATGAGATATGCTGAAGTCGATACAGACACGCTCGCCGCGCTGCTGCTTCGCCACCTGCCACGCCCCTTTAGTAATTTCTAAAAAGCATCGACGGTTCATGTAACGTAAGGACACGATCGCCTGCTGATCTCTGACCGTGTTCTTGCTCAAAGGTTCAGAGGTTTTTTACTTGGCGAGACTTTATCTGAAGTTGCTTAATTACGTCATGAAGGCATGCAAGATAATTTGATGATTCGGTGAAGTAATACTTTTTTGTGAGCTGAAACCTCTTTTTTTGCCTGTTTTTATACGACACATCTATATTATGTTTAAAAAATGCATTTCAGTTTTGTTTTAGTTGCTGTACATTTTGGGACATCACGTTTTCAATACCGTTTTATAGAAACAAAGTATAAAATGTATTAGTGATTACTTGGGTTTTAAGCTCTCAGAATGAAGCACTTTTTTCTAAATGTTTGGTGTTTGGCTAGAAATATTTAAATTGTAATACTTAGCTTTTTCTGCATCTGTTTCCTTTATAATGAGCATATTTTGTATTTCCTTGCATCTGGCTGCAAGTTTAGCACTTTGTCCTTGGAATTAACTTCAAACTTAATGGCATTACTGCTTTTGCAAAATAATACAGGACTGTTCAAAATAAATTGCTGAAGGGCGTTATGAATATCTTGGATTTTATATGTTGGGTTATAAGCTAGTTCACTCTAAACATAGGCCATTATTGATTGAGTAAAATAAAGTCCTCCCTACCAGAAATACATCCACAGTGGCAGATTGAAAATGGCTTGGCAACCTAATGATTTCTCAGTTGTTAATATCACCTGACCTTTGTTCACATTGGGATCACAGATGGTTCCTTTTGCCTCTTGTATGCACACAGATTTTTTATTTATTTTTTTGTCCTGACAAGGAGGACTAGGAAGGAAGGAAGGAGGTACGGCAACGATTTGTGCTTTCTATAAATAGAGTGCAGTCCTTGCAATCTCCCTTTAACACTGATTCTGCCCTGTTAGATTAATCCAGGCTGAGTTGGAGCAGGAGACGCTGCCGCTGTGGTGGTCTCTGCACACAATGCACAGTCTTTTGTTGCAATTCTTTCCAGACGTTTTCTTATTTGTAACCCTTTTGTCTTTAAATATAATTAATAATATTCTTAATTGTGCAAGCCCGCGCTCCCCGAGGAGCCGTTACCTCTTCTGAAGCCTGCAGCTAATTGATCTGTCACCGCCGTAACTTTCACGTAGCGTTTACCTTTTGGAAATGAAAGGGATATGGGCTGCAGGACTAATTAGAAGAGGCTGTCAAGTCAAGAACAGCCTAAGACTGCTCTTGTTTTTTTAACGCTTTGACCTGCTGATGCAGATTCTGCCTGAGAGAGGAGCATTTCAACATTTTTAAGTTTGCTTTTTTTAACAGTAAAATTGTGTATTTTAATTTTCTGGAAATGACTGACACTCGCTCAAATTCCAGATAAAAATGATTTTGACATTCATTCTCTGAAAACTGACGGCCGACGCAACAAAAAAGGCAAATAAAACAAGTTTGTGTTTTTAAAACAAAATTCTGATGTTTCAACTGAGGAAGGATAACCCTGATTTTTCAATCGCCGTCTGCAGGCGTCTTAAAAAGCTCACATTGATGTATAGTTCAAGTGATCACCCAATCAGTACCTCATTAAATACAGTTATGTGTGCTCAAAGGTTTTCATGCACATAAAGAGGCTGATTCATAAAGGACAGTTTTCGTCTGATATCTTGCTTCTTACAGGAAATCTGTCCTTCCTCTTAGTTCTTAGTTTAGTTCATTTGTTTAACATGTATTAAACATATTCACATTCACAGTTCAAGTGCAATAATAAATGTTTAGATAACTATTTATTTAAAAAGGAGGTAGGCAGAAATATGAACTTATTGGACCCTGCCTCCTTTCCTTTACGTTTTCCTTCCTAGAAG
Organism: Girardinus metallicus; assembly: GCA_903067095.1. Taxonomy (NCBI): domain Eukaryota; kingdom Metazoa; phylum Chordata; class Actinopteri; order Cyprinodontiformes; family Poeciliidae; genus Girardinus; species Girardinus metallicus. Next base: position 42,849 of record CAEGAE010064542.1, on the reverse strand, counting down.
GAAAAATGTATATAAAAATCAGAGCAATTTCTGTCACAATAGAGGGATGAGATACCCAAACCATTTCTTTCATACTTCCACCAAAAACAGTCTTTAAAAATGGAGTCTGTTTCACCATTTAACCTCCTAAAATTACTAAATTATATCTTAAACTGAGTTTTGTCTCTATGTTGACTGACTTTATTTTAAGCAACTTCCTGATACCTAAAATAGCTAGCATTACCACAGTGAGAGCTTCCATATCGAAGAGTGTTGTCAGGCGACTCGTTCACTAATTGGAAAAAGATTGGATCTTCCAGTTCTGGCCATCAGACTCTGGTCCTCGGCCGATTTCTTTCTGCCTCTACATGTGATGAAAATCCACTTGGAGGCCCTGGCGTCTCACCCGTACAGTCCGACATCCACACTGTGGGTCACTTACATCTGATGCAAATTTAAAAAAAAAAAAAAAGGCAGATTGGACCAGATGATTGGCATGTTGATGAAATCTGCATGGCAAGTAATTAATGTGGAAAACTGGTCAGTGTTAGATTTTGTCTTGTTTTCATCCACCCTCCTTCTTCTCCTTGCCAATTATTTAACACTTGTCACCTTCAGTGCCAGCCTCCTGCAGCTAACGGCTTTCCTCTGCTCATCACAGCCCCTCGCTTTACCTTCAGATAAAAATGTAGGAGCAGCATTTTTCCCCATGACTCCTGATATTCACACCTGCTTATTGAGAACTGTGTCGCTATGCGGACGAGGTGTAGGGAAAGGTTTTTTTTTTTTCTTTTTCTTCTCTTCGTTCTCTGCCTTGTCAGAGAACCAGGATGGCTGTCTCTTTTCCCAGAGTGTCATCCGATCATCCTGCTGCTGCGTCCTTAGTGGGGTCAGCGGTCTGTCGGAGCGGGGACAGTGACACAGCTGCGGCAGCCGAGCGGAACCAGTGATGGATGACGTGCCAGAAAGGGACGCGCTGCCTTGCCAGGCGCCTGTATTGACAGGCACATCTCTCGCATCTCGCATTTGGCATCAACGGGGCTAATCCCAGGTCATCAGAGCCACGAATGGGACGTATGAATATCGCTCCTCTAATTGCTCATTTGTCACCGTCAGATCTGGGGGGAACCAAAAAATGGGTTTTCACAGCAACGTCGTTGAGTAGAAACAGGAAAACAAAGGTAATGGTGAATTTCATTTATTTCTTTTACTTAAAATTTTGTTTTTAGCTTTCTGGCCAGTGTTTGCTAAAAACTCATGTTGCATATTGTTTGTCCGAAGGCCACAGCGTTTAATTTTGCTTTGCTAATTTACTGAAACGGAATGAAAACTACAACAAATCAATAGAGGGACTCTCTGTGCTACTTTGAGAAGTCAAAACGGTCAAATGTCAAAAGGTTTTAATTGCAGAACACAAAAAGTCACAGTTTGAACACATTGCTAGAGTCTATAAGCTAAGACCAAAGTGAGAACATTGCATAAGTTTTAGGTTTTAGGATAATTTGGCAGCAAAAACACATGAAACCAGTTCAGGAAGAGATTATCAAGGTTGGCCTAAATGACCAAATGTTTTGCTGATAACTAAGTTTTTTTTTTTTTTTGACCTGCTCGTCGACCTGCCAAGAATATCTTTTAAAAACATTTCAAGTTAAAACAACAAAAATTAATTGCACCCTGAAAACCCAGGTGTGCTGTAGTGAGTGGGCAAGTGAACATTTAGAGCGCATCACCCATTTTTATTTGTCTGCAAACTGCAGAAATAAGTTATGCTCGTTCATGCAGTTTGTAGCGTTTAATCATATCGCGCTGAATTTGTTAATTTTATGATTGTTGTACTAACTGGTCTCAGAACTGGTTGAGGTAATATCAGCTTTCCATATGTTAAGATGCACAAATGAGCCAGATATAAAACTAACACGGGTTTCTGCACAATATTAAGTGTTTAATAATCCAAATATAAACCTTCAAAAAGACTTCACTATTGCTTAAAAAGTAATTTATCTACCACAACAATTCTAGACAATTTGGATCATAGTTCAGTAATAAACCCACAGCTATAATCCCTCCGTTACAGATCAGTTTGTTCAGTCGCATCGTGCAAAACCACCACGTGTGCTTTCAGGCCAAGCAGCCGGGATCATGGGCCAGAGCAGTGTGGCTTACCGTCAGCCATATTCAGCTGTAAACTATCGACGGGTCGACTTCAACCACCCCAGTCAGTGCACATGTGCAGATCAGGCAGCTAAAGGCACTGCCGTCCAGTTTAAAAATACACTAACTGTGCGGTTAATTTTAGTTTCCTGTCTTTAAAACTTAGTAATGCATTTAAATAACTGTCCTATGACAGAGGCTGAAAAGGGGGCTGAATTAAACCAACTGAAACTTGCAGAAACTTTGCATGAAGCTTTATTTATGTCATCATTATCCTCATCAGTTACTTTAGCCTCAGCATATATAATGGCTTGTGGATCATTAGTCACATTCTGGCTCAGAGATATCATTTTGAACCTCTTGCAGCTGCAGCAAGAATAAGATGTGCAAAAGCACAAAAGTCACCTTGAAACCTGGCTGTTTGCTGCTATTCCCACAATCCTAGTATATATTCATTTTTACGCAATTTTACTGCTACTTCCACATCTTTGATCAGTCCTTATGACCCCCTAGGAAGGTCGTATTTTTTTCATCCTTCTGTCTTTTTATTATATTTACACAATTGTTGAAAACAAAAGACTCTAATTTAAATTGTACAGCTGGTGCAGAAGGTGTCGTGGTTTAAAATATGTCGCGTTTTGACGTTCCGTCTTGGTATTGAGTTGGAAACGCTGCTTGAGGTTTTTCAGCAGACTGTTGAGGCGCTCCTCTAATGGTATGTAAATAGTTTTGTGTCTGTGTGTGTTCATGTGTTTGTTCACAGTGATTATAATCCAAGTCCTGGCTTTAAGCCCCTTCAGCTCGCGCTCCACCAGCCGCAAGGCCACAGCCTCTCCTCACCAGTTAATTGCATCTGAATTAGTCCATTAATGTGGCCATGTAGAGGGATGAAAGGGTGCACAGAGGTGTCTGGCCTCTTTTGACCACTGCGATGTATTATTAATGGGTCAGCAGGTCTGGTAGCTCTGCATTAACTTGGCTAATGGACTATAGAGTGGGTCTGTGATTCGCTTTCAGAAGGAAATCAAATCTGATACATATTATGTAGATTATTTGAGGTTTAGCGCCTGGGAAAATGTATGTTTTAGGGCTGTCAGAACATTATTATTTTTTTTAGATCTGATATAAAGGGAATGCTTTATTACAATTTGAATCAAACTCTTGCAAAAATACTAAAGAATGAGGAGATTAGAAATTATTGATGAAATGTCCTCACCTTACAAAATGTGCTTTTAGCCACACTTCTGTAATTTATTTTATAATCATTTCAAACAACTGTTCCCCTGAGACATATTGATAGTGATGCCCAGTTTATTGTTCATAAAACTGCTGAAAACCTTCTTCTGCTAAGTTACTGCCTCACAGGATTTATGACTTCTTGTTGCTACCATTAACCTCCTCTGTCTGCTCACTATGTGCTTTTGTTTCTGCAACACGTAATTTAAATTAACACTGAATAATTTTCATCCAGGTTCCTGCACAATCTTAAAATTGGAAATTGGGTTTGATTATTTTCCAAATCTGGATAAAATATGGAATATTTTTTTCCTCTTGATTTGCTTCTGAAACAACTCTGGTTTAAATGCCAAACAGAGCACTGTTGCTCATCATTTTCTTTTTACAAACTAAATATATCTTGGGTCAAAAACTGTATTTTATTGTTGTAAAATAATCCAATCCAGATGTCAGAAATTAAATTACACTACATTATCAAGTGCAGCTGATCTAAGCTTGTCCAGATGCCAAAAAAACTTGTCCGTTATTTGAAAAAGAAATAAAAAATAAGTATGAATTCCCCTTTTCTATCTTGCATTCATAAAACATTACATCACATGCATGTGAGAGTGAAGATTGTAGCTTTTCCTTCTGTCCGACACTGAAAAGAAGGAGTAGTTTATCCAACTTGAATAAATTACTTAAGTTGGTAGCACTGAAGTAAGTATCCAAATTAATACATTAAGTTTAAAAAGTTGTCAAGTTCTTCGGATGAATTTAATCCAATTAATTTTACCAGCTGAAGCAATTTATTTAAGTTAGATCATTTTTTTAGTGCATTTAGATGAATGAAATGGTTCAGAATAGTCTAGAAAACCTCCATACTATACTTTTTTTTTAACATGTTTCATAAATGTAATGTACGTCATAAATTTATGTACTTTTTGCAGCCTGAATACTATTGGAATCCCAGCAGGTTAACGCTGAATAATTGCCCTTTTCACTAAATGCTCACGCCTCTGGTAAACGTGCAGCTGTGAAGCGTATCACATTAATGCACACAATAATAAATGTCTTACTGTTTCCTCCAAAGTAAAAGCTCCAGGCCAAACATTCCCAGGAACTTGAGTTGACTTCAGTGTCTGTAAGAGTTGAGCTGCAGGATGAAAGCAAGAGATGAGCCTCTCTTCTTCTCCTCGTAATCTCATGTTTAGATATAAACAAGCTCTGTAGTCAAAAGAGGTAGCAGGTCAAAGGAGTTCATACAACTATTTTTAAGTTCACACTGATGCTTCCATGCATATTGAACACCTTTGTGTAGACGGGCAGAAACAAAAGGCCCAAACATCATCTGGCTCTTCTTTAACACTTTCAGTCCTCTGAAATATTTCACTACGCAAGCTTCTAATGAGCTGGAAAAAACTTTGAATTTGAAGTGGAAACCACTCTTTCTGATGGGTTTCCCATTTCTTTGACTCTGAAGTGGATGGTTGGCACCATCCCATCCTCATTATGAGCAGCTCGGTTGTTCATTGTTAGCGTGGCCCATTGTCGGCGTGCGGCTGTAAGCCCGTCGTCAGAGGATGGCATCAGAGGCTCCTCCGCTGGCTGATAATTAAGTGGCGTACTGACAAACGGCTTTCATCAGATCCCTCATGTGGAACTGAGAGCATGCGAAGGCTTTCAGGGAGGATAAACCGGAGGACGTCACTTTGCTTCCAATCTTTCACGGCCTTGCGCTGCCTCTGCAGTCGCGGAGAAAGGGAGGGCGACCCAGCATCACTCACTCGATTTACAGCTCTGTGCAGCCTTAAAGGGAGCAGGTTACCAATATGTGTTCACTGAACGGGTGCATAGATTTAATGCAGCAATGTTTTTACTCATTTTAAATTATTAAAATGAAGTGCGCCCATGGGACTGAAAGATGACAATGTCGTTGCTGAGTCCAAAGGAAAAGAAGTAATGCAGCAAAGCATCACCTTCAGCTATATGCAATAATTTGTTTTATTCTAAAAACAAACAATTGCATTAAAAGTAGATGGATTTGGTTTGTGTCCACAGATTGACTCCGGTCTGAGTTCTTAGTTTTAATAAATAGGCAAGACAAATATTTTTCAGCATTTGATCAGGTGATCAAGTGAAAATCAATCGATTCCTGTCTCTGGGAGATGAATGGGTGCATCTCCAGTAATATTAATTAGACTGGATTTGAGAAACTTGTAGAAAAAAAATTACATAATTATATGTTCCTCAAACAGATCTCCCATTTAGCCAACTTGAGACAAATTGTAATTTAGCAGAAACTCACAGGATCCATTCAGCTTCATCTAATGACACGATCAGCAACCTTTGCGACACTGAGAGCCATTTTTTTTTTGCTCCAGTCTGCTGAACACATTTAGTTCAGAGCCACAAAAGCAGCATGTCCCTTTGAAGTAAATTAATACATTAAGATCTACTCTTAAGCAGTTTAGATTTTTAAATTAAAAGCTATTTTATTTTTTGTCTTTAGGTTCAATAGATGTTCAATCAGCTTTTGTTGAAAAGTATGTAAAAAAGCTAAATTAGTTTGCAACCTATTGAAAAAATTACTTTGTAAAAACATATGTATTAAACTCTTAATGTCATTGGTGGAAATATTAGACATATATTGCATAAAATGTGTAGTAAAAACTGCTAAATCTACTATTTATTGCACTTTAAAACATTGCTCAATGCAGCTTATTGTCGGCGCATCAAGTTGCAAACCTCCGTAATTTATTAATTACCTTTTTCAAATATAATAGTTAAATCCTAAATCAATCAACCTTTTTCCAGTTTTCTTTTAGGTCTTTTAGTTTTCAGATTCTTTTTATCCATGTAAAAGTATAGCTATGGATTCATGGTTTTGATTTAGGCCAGTATTGATTTCTGATAATATTGCTGCTGTGTCTGATACCTAATAACTACCAGTATTATCTAGAAAATATTGTCTTTTACTTACGTAACCTGATGAGTAATGATCTGAGCTGATTATAGAAAAATTGTCTGATGTTTATTGATGCTTTCATTAAATTGTGAGAAATGCATACGTAGTTGTGATTTAGTTTCAGACATTCATGGTCACATTTTTAATCTGCAGTGTGACGTTTTGATGTATTTTTAAGAATCTTTCACATTTTTACGTTTTTGTAGGCATGTTATGTTTTTGTTTGAGTCTGTCTCCATATTTGACCTGGTGTTTCTTGTAAACTTTGATTGCTGCTGTGCTGCGTTTGCGTCACTCTGAGCTACCTATTTCCGAAGTTGCCTGGACAATCATCGTGTTAGAGGTCAGGGATGTTCTGTAATCACCCACTTAATGGAATCATGCTACAATTCTACACGCTGCAGCATGCAATAACGGAGCAAGTTTAGCAACGGCTGAGGTTGTACAAAGCATTTTTATTCTGTGTGGTTTCGTTTGAGTGAGATTGGGGTGGAGGAGACGCAAAAATATTGCAAAAAAAGCAAAGGAGACAAGGACTGATAGCTTTTTGAGTGACTTTGATCAAATAGGCCTCATGTGAGTGCCTCGGGGCTTTTGTGGTGGTGTGACCTGCCATTCAGCGTTGCATTAAGGGAATTTTCCCCACAGCTTTTCACATCTACAGTGATCGACTCCCAATTTAAAAGGGGAATGCTCGAATTTCAAATGTCGCATTCAAGTCAGCGTCGTAACCTTGAGTGCAACTGGAAAATAATGCACAAGGCTTTTTTTTTCCCCGCTCTAGAATTTCTCTTGGTTTATTTTTATTTCAAGGTTGGCCTTAAGTAAAAAAAAAAAATAAAAAAATATGTTAGAAAAAGGAATCTGGATGCAGTGCCTTAGCAAAATTGAGTTCAGAGCATTTGTGGTAGAAATTTTGGTCTTTAACCCCGTTGCCTCTGTTGAAAAGGGAACATCCTTGGTGCAGCATTCATAAACTTCTTAGAAGCCATGAGGGAACTATGGGGCTTTTTTGTTAGCTCAGCCTATTATTGGAGCTCAGTAAGTTGCAGTATCCTTGAATTACCCAGAACAAAATTACTTGGCTGATGAAATTCGATCGTTTTGCTTGCATGATGTTGAAGACTTCTGCACAATCAGGCAGAGCAGATCCACTACTGCTGTATTCAGGTTCTGTGGTTAATCTATATCAGATGCCGGTTAATATGGAGAACGTGTAAGAACATTGAGAATTGGTCATGTTAACATAAAAATAAATATTATTACCTCCTGAAACTTTCTGTATCCAGTAGCAGCCACAAACGGTGTATTACATTGGTATTTTTTTGTAATACTGGAAGTACAGGAAGGTTTCCCTTTTTCCTTTTTCCAAGTTAAAATCTGAAGTTGGGCATGGATTTGCACCTAGAGGAGCAGCGATTTCCTTAATTTTGGGAGATTGTCCGATACTCGGGTGAAGCCGATTTTATCCAATGATCTTATCCACTTCAGCAAAGGTCTAAAAACCAACCACTGACCTATTTCGCTCTGCCCAGAGAGGTTTTACTGAAAGACTGGCCCACCAGGTCATGTCCATATGCTTGCAGTTAACAATAGTCACCCCACTGTTACCAACTCTGACATTCCAGACAAAAAAAAAATTGGTATCCGCCAAAATTGGAATCCACAGGTCAGGCCTCTTAAAGATTGTAATTGCTGATCAGCCAGAAAACTGCAATTGGTGCACCTTACTCAACCTCTTTGCTCCAATACCACAAAATAATTATGTATTAGAATCAGTTAACAAGACGACTGTTATCCATCAATTAAACTAGTCTGTGTTATGGAGGAGAAGTGGAAAGAAAGCTATAAGAAGTTCTGTTTGCCACAAGTCATGCAGGGAGCGTAGAAACACTAGAGCGGCTCTCTGGTGGTGGGAGCATAACGCTGTGGGGACGCTTCCCTTCAACAAGGTCAGGAAATCTGGTCAGAGTTATTGGGGGGAAAAAAATGAATGGAGAGAAATGAATGTCAGTCTTTGGGGGAAAAAGCTGTTGGATACTCCGACGATTTGACACTGGGTCAGAGGGTTCACCTGCCATCAGAAAACCAACTCTAATCATACGGTTTCTACCAGGTACCGACTCAAATGGAGCTAAATACAAAACAGGACAGACTTCTTTGTCTAAAAAAAACCCATCAAACTCCTGCATCAAAACTATGCACTACCTCAACTTTTACAATCACAATGAAATACACCAAAGTTTATGGCTGTAATGTGACAAAATCTTAAAGTTCAAGGGGGGTTTGGACGCTATGATGATGCTGTATTTGCTTAAGAGGTTTAGTCCGTCGCTCCTAACTACGCTTTTTACCTTCTGCATGGAGACAGCTGATGCAAACCTTTCATATCTCTGCTGTTTTTTTATGAAAATAAAACGACCGAGCATTTACCAGTTGTATCTGTGATGTTCCACATTTCTCCTGCCACCACTTTGACAACTTCTAAAGTTCGCATGTAATCCCTTATCGCACTAATTTCTTTCTTGCATGTATTGCGTTCGCTAAATGAGTCCTGCTATGAAAAATGAGTTTAATTTCGCCAAATGCCCCCCGTTAAGGGGGACGGGGGAAATACAATTTCCCCGTAGTGTCATGTACTTCTGCAAAAGTGGCTGTTGAGTTTTAATTACTATAATGCCTCAGAGTCTGACGGTAGATAACAAAGGTGCAGATGGCAAAATTCAGTCATCAGTTTGATTTCTTTATTTTAATTTCGTCTGACCTTCTGTCCCAGTCTTCTCTGGGTGTTGAAATCGAGCGCTCTTTGCACCGACGAGTTTGTTTATGTATGTTTATGACAGATTTGACTCACGTAAATATGTATATATATTTTTTTCAGCTGGTAAGCAAGCGCTTCATATTTTATTTAATCAACATACAAGTGCTTAAAGATCAGAGAGTGAGAGGTTTTAAACCAGGCATGCCAACACGCAGCTACAAGACGCCAAGGGAGGCAGATCAAATGCCTTTGAAGATGGATGGGAAAAAAATGAAAGGTGAAAATCGTTATAGTTGACTTCATTGGTATTTGAGTGTGAGCTTTAGGTCTCTCGACTTTGATAAATGCAGATTGTGTGGTACGCTGGGCAGCAAGCCTTGGCAGGCATCTTGGCCATACCATTATGATGAAGAAAAAAAGGTTCATACTAAGAAATCTTTAACTGTAGTAAGTACGTCTTTTAGAAGTGCTCAACACTAACGCAAACAATTTTATGAGCTATTCTTGTTGGGCGCCACTCTTAAAGCAGCAAGGTTTCGATAATGGCCTTATATTTATAAAACTAAATACTAAAAACAACCTTTTTAACGGCGGAACAGGGTCGACGCGGTATCAGAGCTCTTGTGATTGCGATTTCTACCTGAGCAAACCTCCTCTAGCCGCCTGTCTGAGCCTTTTTCTCCCTAACCCTTGCTGAGTAAATGCTGTGGCATCCCACATGCCTTCCCACACCCACTACAAATAGACAGTGAAGGTGCTACATTCCCTGGTCCGGGTGCACATCCCCGAGGCTGAGGACTACGCTCTGTGTTGGTGGGCATGTCACAGGGTCCTTACGAAATAGCAAAGGCCTAAAAATACAGTCATGTACCGGTGTGCCTTTGTGTTGCAGCGCACATATGAATGCGTTACTGTATCTGTTCTGATTCACTCACCGGTGACTTTAGTGTGGCCTTGTTCTCTACAAAGATCTGTTTCTTTTTGGGAGGAGATCTGCAGCGCCTCAAACATATTCATGCCCCTTGATTTTTTTTTTTTTTTGTTTGAGCTTCAGTGTATTTTATTGGGATTTTTTGTGATTAACCAACACAGAAATGGAATAAAAAGTTGAAAAGTGTGTCGTTCAGCTGTTTTCATTCTACTCCTTGAATAGACACAATTTTGGATTTACAATTTTATCACAATATTGTGTAATAATGACAAAAGTGACGATTAGAACTATTTATTGCGTATTTTTTAGGTAACTGTGTTTGTATATCCCAACAAACACAAATAGTGCTCTAGAAATACAAACCCACTTGTAATACTCTTCTTTAGTACCTCAGTCGTATTAAAAAGCTACACATGGTAACTGTATTTTAAAATTTATTGGTATTTCTTGATGCTTTCATTAAACAAACGGTGGAGAATAAAATACAACTACTAATCCTGACAATAAGGACAGCTTTTTTAAACGTAATTAATTGGAATTTATTGTGACAATAAATCAAGATTTTTAAGAAATGTATCACAGTTACTGATGATAAATGGCCACCAATAAAATTTGAATAAAAATGTAAAGTGTGGTGTGCAGGTACGTTCATTCTACCCCTCGGTGTACTAATACTTGTGGATTAATAATTGTTACCGTTACCCTGCAGCTCCTTTGGGTATATCTCTTGAAACTTTACAAATGCACTTCGCTAACATTTAGACGCTCGTCTTTCTTTACACAGGAGCTCAATCTGATTGGATCCAGTACGTCGGTAAAGATCGGTTAAAGTTGTGTTTCAGTCTGGCCACAACTGAGCCATTCTAGCACATTTATTCATCATAATCATGAGGACGACTAATTAGATAATTTTTATTTAGGGGCAGTTTAGTAAAAAGAGGTGAACAAAAGTACTTTGTCTTGATCTGTTCTAACAAATTACAGCGACGTTTGTTCTTGTAATGTAAATCAGAGTTCAAATGGTGCGGATACTTTTAGAAAAGGAATTATGGGTTTATATGTTTGACATTTATATTCTATTGAACTAGAACTCTGGTTTGATTTTATTTTAAGCAGGGAGAGTCTTTTTTTTTCTGTGCCTATTGAACTTAAATAGTAAGAAACAGTTTTATTCTTGATGCCTTCACTATAATAAAGCAGAAGCTGATTGTGTTTGACAGGCTTGCATAATATTTCACCGCTTTGACTTTGACGCAGGTCACGCTTTTGTGCTGTGGCTCAAGATCATCTCATTGAAAAAAAAAAAACCCACAGATTTTAATTAAAACAGACCTATCCTTATCTTTCTTTCATTTCCCCTTCTCTGTTTGTATCTTACTTCCCTCTCCCTCTCCTTCATTGACCTCAAAGATCTTCCTTCAAAGGCTGCTTTTGAACACATCCTCCTCGGCACTCGCTCTCGAGTCTTTCATATCCCAGTTCCATTCAGACCTGCTGTCAGGTCAGAAACTCGGCTCCTGTTTTCCAACCAGCACAGCTTGCATAAGTGCTTGCTTTGGTTCCACTCACTGCATCAGTTCTTTAGAAAAGCTCGTAGATTTGGTGAAACGACTTGGCTGTTTTTCCTCTTCCAAAAATCCTGTGGCGCTTCCTTTCATCTAGTTTGCCTTCATTGATGGAAGGATTTGTTTTTTAATGATTAGAAATTTTATTTTATTTCAGTGGCAACCTAATGATGTACATTAGTTTATACACTCTTATGACTATATTAACAAAATTTAAATTCAGTTCTGCGTATTTTTTCTTTATTTTTGCCTTGTGTCTGAGCAGCTCTTGTTATGGACATTACTTTTACAACTGCAGACACATTTCATAGCCCTTAAACAGTCTCATCAAACAGATTAAACAGCAATTTTTACTTTGTACGACCTGTTTCACCCTGCATCATATCAATAGCAGCAAGATTTGGGCTTGCACTTAACACTCAGCCAGTCCTGAGTGTTTTTATGGGTGTGTTTTCAGTTGTTATCATACCACAGGGTTCAAGCTTTAGTGTTTATTTCTCTTTCTGCTCAAGCACCTCTGATATGGTTCCAGCTCCATACTTTCCAGTTGGTATGAGGACCTTTTCCTGGAATTAAGTATTTGGTTTATTTCAAATATATAGACTTGTCTGTCCAAAGAACATGATTCCAGAAGTTCTGGTCTTTCTCCATGTTCGATTTGTCAAATTTCATATTTTTCCTGCAAAGCAAAGGTTTCTTTCCTCCACATCATCCTCTACAAAAGTTAAACTCATCTGGCATCTTTCTGATTGTACTGGTATGCACTTTTATATCCACAGTTGTAAGGCCTCTTGAAGATCCAGTGATTAAATTGTTGGGGATTTTTCAAGACCTCTTTTGGCATCTTGCAGTCTGTTTATAGTGTTTTGGGTTATTTTAAATATATTGGACACAGAGATGGAAAAGAAAGGGGGAAAGATGGGGCAAAATGTTACTAGGAAACTGCAGAAATGACAATAAAGAAGGGTAAAGATAATGCAAGAAAACTAGAAGTCTGCCTGCAGAAAGCAAGAAAAAACCAAACTGGGATATCAGAGCGACAAAGAACACGTGGGTAAAACGCAACTGCAAAGCAATACAAGAAGTATTTAGTGGCAACCGTAGCCCAAAAAGGACTAAACACCTGAATCTAAACAATTGTTGCATGAACTTCATCATCCACAACATGCGTGCATAATTCGGTCTTGAGAGTGAGACTCAAAGGCCTTGTTGTGTCACAAGAGTTGCTAAAACCAAAAGCGCTCATTTTGATTTATGTTCCATAACGCCTATATTTTTAGATTTGGCAGTAAAGTAAAATATTTTGCCCTTATGTTCTCTGACATTGTCATTTGAGCGTTTTTTTGTTTTTAACTTTTATCATCTCAAACTCTTGCATGGCCTCGGAACTGCCTCGGGTAATCTTGCATTTACAGACTGACAGTTAAATTTCCGACTTCTAACTGAATAACCGAGCGTTGATTGAATAAAGCCTTCTCTTCTTTACGCTCTGTCTGGAGGCATGAAGTTACAAATAGATGGTGGGAAGCTGGCAAGATCTCAAACATAGAGTGGCATTGATTTATTCACGTCGGTCCAGTCTGCGAGGCCTTCCTCTCCCTCAGTTGCTGGTCTTCGTCGCCTATACGTCATGGCTGGTATATTTGTGTATACGCTCGTCTGTATAAGCAGCTTGCTGAGTTCTCTCCCTTGGGTTCCTGGCCGGGTGCGCGGGGCGCCTCTTCCTCCCCAGCTGTGAGGAGCAGGGCTCTGACACGGCCTGTCCCTTCAGCTTCACTCTGAACATTTGACACGCCGAGCTCAGAGGTCAGCCTGACCTACTTTTTCCCTGGCGGCCCTTCTGCCGAGCTGCGGCGCTTCTCAGCGGGAAAAGGGGGGGGGAGTGCTGGCTGTGAGGGCGGAGCTGCCTACGCCTCCACTACTGTCCTGGTGAGTTAAATCACCGCCATTTGTTTGGAGACACGTTCCTGTGTGCGCACGCGGCTTGTAAGGTGTGTAGGAGGTATCCCACATACACACACTCAAAGGCTCACTCTGAGGTTGGACGTAGAGAACTCTGTGGGGGTTGCAGGTAAGATGCTAGGCTGCATTTGGTCGAGACCCCCTGCAGAGAGCTCTGTCTCTCTCACTCTGTGTACGTCTGCTAACACCTTCTGACCTCTTCCTCCTACTTAATTTCCCTCCACCGTAGATCTGCATACCTGCTTCATATCTGCCGATAACCTGCTGTCTCCAGGGTTCCTACACAAGTCTGGAATGTGATTGCAGTATCTTTCTGGTCTGGATACGTATGGGGGAAAAAGTGTCTGAAAAAATTAATTTCAAGACTTTATTCCCATTGTCTAAATGTTCCTTCCTTCATTTTGTTTCTTGGCTCATGTCCCTTTGTCCATCATGCTCTTCCTGCTTTCCTCCCTTGATTGTGTCCTATCTAGGTCTGTCACAATGACAAATTTTACTGAATGATAAATTGCCCCAGTAATTATTGCCATAAACGGTTTTCCAGTAATAATGTGTTGACAATGGCATAAAAATGCAAGTTTGCCCTCTCAGTCACTGATTAACTTTAATTTAGTGAAATCCACTTCACACTCGAACTGGAACATATTTTAAATATCTAAAATAAAACATCACAACCAAAACAAATAAAATGGATTATGATGTCTGTGGAAACAAATTCGCCCAATTGATTAATTGCTTATTGTGACTAGCTTACGCCTATCTTCTGTCTTTCTTTCCTTATATCCATTTCTAGACCCTCTTCCAATCAGTTTGTTCTCTTTCTGCAGGTGTAGAGGCAGACTTCTAGTTTTCTTTATCCTTCTTCTCTATTGTCATCTTTGCCGTTCCATTTAAATATGCTACATATTTAAAGCCTGCATACTATAGGAAGACCTGCTATAGTTTCATAATGACATTTTTCCAGCAGGTTTTAAAATAAAGACCTGGAACTCTGGAGGTTTTAGGGCAATAGTTTGCTGGGGGCTTTTTTCATGAAAGTTGTGTAGGAACTTTGTACTTTGCACAGACCTGCTTACTGTATCCTTAGTTTTTCGTCTCTTATGACCCAGCAGGAGCATAGCAGAGCAGGAAAGCATGGTTCATTAAAAAATAAACTTCTGATGTTGCACCAAACCACTCTCGCTTGATCGTATCAATGATTTAGAACAAACAGACGTTCCTTAATGGAACGAGCCACCTCTCTTCACCTCCCGTCTGCGTGGCTTTAGGTGGCCCCCATTTTTAGACGCAGACTGTGGAGGAAAATGTCTGTGGAGGACTTGTGGTTCTGTGGAACTGTAAAACTTGTTTTAGAAACCGTCCCATCAGGTCCTCTGTGGTTTCACACATTTCAGGGCTTCCAAGCAGCATTGGCCGACCGAGCAGAGAACATCTTATGTTTGTCACTCTCCGCTATGCATGATGAGGCTCTTTGCTGTGTTCATCCAAGCTGAGGCTTTACTTTTGTTGGAGTAGGGGAGGAAACGCAACCAGAAGAACAAAACATTTATCTTCATGCTGTATTTTGCAGAGATGCCAGAGTCGGTTCAAGTGGGCTGCATCAGCAAACGCACAACAATAAGGTTAACCGTTTACCTCGGCTGCCCTGGAGTCTTCAGGTTACTGGGGTCTCCGTGGATCTATTTATCAAGTCTGCATGACATTTGAGATCTGATTCTGCAGGCCTGGATTTTTTTTTTTCCTGCTTCACAGCTGTGCACAATCTCACTTGGTAGGAAAAGTGAGGCGCCCATGGCTTAATTACGTTCAGACCACAGAGTTCTGATCACAGTGCAAGCCTGAGCACTTCCTTATCTCGATGTGAAGCTCAGAGAGCAATGTGGCCAAAATAATGATGCTATGAGGTGTCCATAACATTGTCATGGTGTGAGGAAAGGACTTTTTCATGTCTTTTATTTCACTACATCATTTTGCTAATTTTTTTATTACAAAAATATGCTAAATAAACTTGACTGTCCAATTGTCAACATGATAGTTTAAGTAAGTTGTTGTAACTAGTGTGATTTTTACACTTTTCTGTTTTTTGTTTAAGATGTATAGATTATAATGTCGGCCATCTCTCAATGTTTGTCCACCTGTCCATCCATTCACTCAGATGAACATTTAAAATGGGCCAAAAGTTGTTTAATATGAGGCTGGAAAGTGTACAATTTTTGGTTTAAAAATATGCCAAAATAACTAAAACTTTCTCGTTCTGTCCGTTTCTTGGCGTCTTTGGATGGGCTGTGCCTAAATTAATTTTGTTGTGCTTCGGTGCAATAACAATAAAAGCATTCTCAAATTGAACGTTTTACTCGAAACGTTTACGCTCCGCAGCCGGTACACCTTACCTGAAGTGGGTTGGTCCGTCTTTTGTGCTGAGAACTCCCTGATTCTTCATTGTATGAATTCAGAACGCTGTCAGAAACATTGCTCAGATTTTGATCCATATTGACACGGTAGCGTCATGCGTTTGCTGCAGGTTTGTCTACTGCACATCCACGATGCAAATCTCCAGTTCCACCACATTACAAAGGAAACTGAGATCTGCTGACCGTGGAGGATATCGGAGGACAGTGAACTCATTGTCAAAGTGTTTGAGTTTTGTGACATTATCCCCTGAAGAGTGGGGAACACCTGTCATTAAAGGGATGTAAATACTCAGTAACGATACACAGATAGGTTGTGAGGGTTTATTGATCAACAGGAACAAGGGGTGCACCGATTTATCAACGGTGGTTTTCTTAAATTTTGGAGACTGTGAAGCCGATCTTAGCCAATGATCTTATCTACCTCAGCAATGGTGTAAATATCAACCATTGTCCTCTTCTGCTCTGCCTTTACAGGTTTTACTGATAGACCAGCCCACCAAGTCACGTCTGCACCTTTGCAGATAACAATAGTCAACCCACTCGTTGCCAACTCAGCGACTTTCTTGCTACATTTAGCAACATTTCGGACAAAAAAAAGTGGTATCAGCCAAAATCGGCATTGGCAGGTAGATTGATAATTGACAATCGACCAAAAAAACTGCACCCCTAACGGTCCCAAAGTGTGCTAATAGGAAATATGTACCACACCAATACATCCCCGAAACCAGAACCAAATTCTGAGCCCACCTTCTCAATGTCGCAGCTGAGATGAACAGTCTTCAGACCAGGCAATCTCTTGTTGTCCATTTTTGATCAGCCTATTTGAATTGGACTCTGCAGTTACAGCTAACAGCAGTGGCTTTTGTTTTGCTCCTTCAGCTGTATCCCATCTGCCTGACGGCGCTACAGTTGCCTCTGTCATTTCAAACCAGTCTGCATCAACAAGACACTTTCATACGTACACCTTCTGCTCCCTGGATATTTACTTTGATTAGGACCACCAAGAGTAGATGGAAAGGTTCTGAACACAACCAACCAAGCCATGTTCAAACTCACTTAAATCTGGTGCTCAATGTGGACTTAAAGAATGATGGGGCTTGTTGTTTAAATAAAATCTTTGTAATATTGAAACTCAATTTATTGTCAGTGCTGGAACATCACTAGTTGTGAATTTTAGAGCATATAATGTAGCAAACCACTCCAGATATATTTCTTTTTACTTTAGTAGCTCTGGTGTCCAAAATGAAATGAAATGAAAGCAGCAGCAGCAGCACAGTTATCGCCTTGAACTGTTTACTCTGTTTCTGTACAAGAGAGTAGTTATCTTTTTCTTTAAGTGAAATGACCTTTTAGTGAATACTAAAATGCAAGTGTCAATATGCAATCTGAAATCTCAGTTTTAGCCCGTGGCGGCATAAAGGCCTTCCTCTGGTTGGGAGAAATTCAATATTTTGGTCACAAAAGCTAGAGCCTTGAATGAGCTGATTTACTAAAGGAATAATGATCACTGAATCCTACACAGTGGAGGATGACTGTAGCTTGGAGGTGAGGAGGGTTGCCCTTCCATGCTTTAAAGTCTGTCTCATACTAAACGTGATTTATATCTGTTTTGATCCTCAGAATAGTTTAAGGGGGTGGTATTATGAAAAGTCAACTTTTTTTAGATTTTCATCATGCTTTAATGTTAATCCCTCATCAAAAACATACCTGGAGTGTTGCTTTGATTCTTTCTTCAATGTTTCAGAAATCCTTGAATGTCCCCTGGCAACCAATTGGAGGTGCCCATTTCGCCTATTTCCACAAAGCTCCTCCTCTCAGCTGCAATTTCCTGCCGAGCTGCCAACTCACAGAGCACTCGGCTCCTGCAGACTAGCGGCAGCAGCACCTGGTGGAACCATATGTCTGCTGAGCTTATCATAGGAACTACAACACTCCTAAGAACGGCTGTAAACTGTATCAATGTATGACCTGGTTTTTGTGTTGACTTACTGAAGTGGGAGTGTTAGAAAAGGCAGGAGGTTCTTAAAGAGACAGAGCGCCAATTTCAAGGCATCAGATATGGCTATGATGTGAAGTCAAATTACTTTTGTTTTTGACATGTACATCATTTTCATTACAGCTGAAGGTAACATAGTTACTTGGTTGTGCTATAAAATGGCATTATGTGGAAAATACATAATGTTGCTCCTTTGAATATTTCACCAAGCCATAATTTTGTATTAAAGAGCAGGGTTGGCTGATTTGTGGTCATTCAGAGGTTCAGTCAGTGGGACTGACAACATTTCTCTGTCCGATGATGCGGTTAACTTGTATGATGAATCAGTGGGAAGTTATCTCTCTATCCAGGGTTCCTTCACATTCTAGAAAAGCATGAAATGTTATTACTTTTTATGTCTGGATAAATGTTAAGTATGGAAAATCTGTCCCAGTGTGTGACTCTGTCAGTCCATGAATTGATCCATTCTGCTGGTCATTGGTTCATTTCGACGTCCATCCAACCATACGTTATTGTGTTTGTTCCTTCCACTCATCTTTCCATCTATGTTTCCATAAATCATTAATCCTTACAGGTTCTATAGTTAAAGCCTGACCTAAATACCGGCAGTAAACTCTTATTTGTATTCCTTCCTGGCACTGAGAACCCGGCTGATTTAAAGGTCTGAAGCTCTAACATTAAAAATGTGGAGTTTCTTGTCTGTCTCTCACAGAGCGCCTGTCTCGGCTTATCCTTTGCATTTCATTGTGACCATCTATCAATGCCGGTCCATAAAGTGGAGTGGACGCCCATCCACTGGCGATGTCGAGCCCTCCGGTGGTCTGGCTGCAGCTGGTTCACGGGGTGGCAGACTGGGTGGTCTTTCTGTTGCTGGGGGACCAAGAGTCTGCAATCTAACCTGCATGGTTTCTTAAATCCATCCCTCCTTTCATATCAGGCAGCTGGATGCATCTCCCAATCCACCGGTGTGGACCAGCTCGTAACACAGTAATGAGTTAACTTTCAGAATGATCTACATAATTTATTTCCAGCCCCCACTGGAGGCTGCTAGAGCATTAATTAATATCAGGCCTTGCTATCAGCAGCCATCCCAGTGTGGGATTCCTTCTTGCTCCTATTTCTGGAACCCGTGGAATTTGATATGATGTGCAGCCCAAATGGAGTTCATTGGATGAGATGAAATCTGTTTCACAGCTTCTAAGCTCTTGTTTGACTGTAAATCAATGGGGGGGGGAAAAAAGATGTAAAAGTGTGTGAACTTGTTGCTGTGGGCGCCGGTGTTTTTGATTTGTTACGAAATACTTTGTACAATCAGCATTTTTGATATGTCTACTTACCTCGCCACCTTTCTGTCTCTTTGTTTTCCCTCACAGAACTCAATACGGCACAATCTGTCGCTAAACAAATGTTTTCTCAAAGTGCCTCGCTCCAAAGACGACCCTGGAAAGGTAAGACTGACACACATTATTTTAATCACGGTCAGTTAAAGAGTGCATGCAAGTGAGGGGGGAAAAAAAGAAAGTGTGTTAAATTTCAACTAAGCAGACTCTGTTGGCTGAACACACAGCTGAAACATTTTTGGGGTGTGTGTGTCATGCTCTCCCTGGTAGAAAAATGTTACCTTTGAATGGCTGCCAGGACTCTGACAGACTGAAAACGGAAGGAATGCTCATTTTCCTATGAAGATCCCACCCCTACACACATAAATGGATGTTTATTTTATTATTATCTTTGGACCAACACAGGCAGCAGACGTAGATGTATGAAGTAAAAGTTTTGGGCAGAAAAGTGTAGAAGGGCAGAACGATTCCAGAAACGATCGTCCCTGAAGTATAAAAAAAAAACAGTTAATTTGTTTCCAGCTCAGCTCTCCTCCTGTTTCCCTCCTCTGTATAAGAATATATAGTCCATGTTAATTTGACATTTAAATCTCAGTAGGACCACCTACTGTTGCTATTTTAGCTCGATCTGCTTCCCAATCTCAAGCGACATCAGCCTGATGAGAAAGATCCCCTGATGGACTGCGAGGGGGTTTAAAGACCCTGACTCACAGGGGCAACTCGGTAACTAGAACGTCTTTAAGATAAACTCATAGATGTAATAAATTCATTACACACAGAGAGGAATATCAATATTTCAAGCGTTTATTTTTGTTTATTTTGGTGATGTTATTTTGCATCAGACTAATCAAAAAAGGTTGTTTTATTTATATATACATATATAAAAATATGAACGGACTGAAAAGTATGTCTCTGTATTGTACAACATGTTTGTGACTCCTTTCGCATGAATTATTGCATCAGTGCGGCGAGGCATGGCTGCTGAGGTGCTAAAAAAAGCCAAGGTTGGTTTAACACTGATCTTCATCTTGTTAGCATTGTTGACTCTGTTATCTCATGTTTACTCCATAGTTTCTCTATGGGGTTTAAGCCAGACCAGCGTTTGGTCAATGCTGCACAGTGATACCAAGGTCACTAATGGTCAAGATGGGTTTGGTGCTTTTGGCAATGTGGGCAGGTACCAAATCTTGCTGGAAAATGAAATGCTTCTCAAACGTTTTCAGGCTGAGGACCACTTGGCAAACATTCACAAACCGCCTAATTTGAAATTGCCCCCCCAAATATTAGTCTCTTAACTCATTGGTTCATCGTAATGTGAAGGGTGGCTCTGTTTTGGATAAAACCATGAACAACTTGGGGCATTTTGAGTTATTTACACATCATGAAACTGTGGATCCTAAGCTTTCCAATGGCGTAAAACAAGTTCTTTACTACAAGAGTTGTGTGCACTAATACCATTTTAGGGCTGTTTGTAATCTAGAAGCGTAATAAAAGAAAAATAGACTTGAGTTGCTTTGGCAATAACAAACACTTTCTTTCAGCCAGTAGAAAGCCCAATGTAAAGGTGTTCAGATGCAGTTAGTCAGCGTGGGGCACAGACCTGGATCTTGATGTCTGTGGCGTGCTGCGTTTCATAATAATGTTCAAAAACAAAAGCTCTAAAACTCACCCTGAGCAACTTTCCACCAGTATCTTCAGGTTTTCTTTTCAGTGGCCCGGTCTTAAGCCACTTATCCATTATTATTTTTAAACACGATCTTTTAGTGAGCTAGCTGTAGTGCCGCACTTTGAGCTCATGTCAGACCAAATGAACGGTCGTTTACGTGCAGCAGGTTGTGGACCACTGGCTGTTAAAGCACTGTGATTTTGTTAATGGTCTTACATCAGATGTGACTGGATGTTCTGTTAAGAGAGGCAGGGTTAGACGTGACCTGCCATTATCATACCTAAGTGCTTAATAAGTCTTCTAATAGCCCCAGTTATGACGTTAAGCTTGTGAAATTGAATAATTAAATGAAAGTCCGTTGCCAGAGAAGGAATCTAGCAATGTTTCTTCAAAATAAAGTCCAATTACAGATATTAATTTCATCTAATCAGGTGTGGCTCATGAAAAACGCTTCCCTTTAGAAACGCCTACTTTGTCTGCAGACATGAGTTGTGATTCACAATCTTTAGGCTGCAATTACATCTCAGTTGCTTTTGGACACTTTCTCCTTCCACTCATCTTTTCATTGATATGCTGTAACACAGCACCCAGTGAACAGTCTTTCAGCATGATTTTTTTTAAGCTTTAAATAACAATCTTCAGCTTTAATTAACTTTAAATATATTGCTGTTTGTAATTAATCTGTATACAAAAACATTTTTTAGCCGAATTACTCAAATAAGCCATTAAATGATGTTTTAATTTATTGAGATTCAACTAACCACAGTCCTCGTCTTCCGGTCATCGGCGGCTGTCTCGTCGAAAGGCTCGTTAAGCTTGAATTTGACCTCGGTCGTTTTGAAGGCGCTCTGAGACTTCCTACAGATCACCCCCTGATCATCCACGCTCATCACAAAGTCAGGCTTGGTTCGGTTCCCCACCTGCCGGGTGGCAAACCCCACACCCAGTGCCCTCATGTAGTCATCAAAGTTCTCGCTGGAAATCATTTTCCATGTTCCCACAAACTGGTCAACCATTGTCGCAATATTTGATTATCCTCCGCAACAGATCGTAACTTTCTCTGACCGGTATGTTGGTCACTGATGGTGATGGCGTGCATCACCTGTACAGTGATGGCGTGCATCACCTGTACAGTGATGGCGTGCATCACCTGTACAGTGATGGCGTGCATCACCTGTACAGTGATGGCGTGCATCACCTGTACAGTGATGGCGTGCATCACCTGTACAGTGATGGCGTGCATCACCTGTACAGTGATGGCATGCATAGGTCCAGCTATATGCAGCCAAACCCAGATATCATCTATGTCCATATGCTCAGGCAGCAACACAAATAATTATATGCACACACCAACACGCGCGCGTGAGGAGCTACACCAGGCTGTGTAGAGGATGGGGACTGAATGCTAATTTCATGTTTTGCTGTAATCCTCTGATATTGACACTCCTGGGAGCTGCTCCACTAAATACAAAATAATCTATTGCAGTATGGATCCCATTCCAAATGCATGGCCAACATGTTCGCATCCTTAATGTTTAATTTGGAATTTTCCTCACTGCCTTTCCCCCCCTGAAGACAACTTCAAAGAGCTGCTAGCCGGTCTTGATATGTTGCATCAATATTGTAATGTGGCAGGAATATGAGAACTGCTGGTTGCACGAGATAGGAGAGTCATGTTGCTCCCTGTCAGTGAGATGCTGTAAGAGATGACGGTTAGTGCTGTGCACATGCAGAGGTAAGAAACGCAATGTGAAGTCTTACCTCTAGCAGTCCTCATTTTAATTGAGCTACGGCCTCATTGTTGTTTGTCGCTCTGAAATTTACATTAAAAAGAGGAAGCAGGTGACGTAATTTATGCTAACGCATGAAAATGAGCTGTGTCATATGGAGGAAGAGAAGATCTGCTGTTGGGATCCGTTTTCATTGAACAAACAAAACAAACTTTATCTCCTTCGTCCTCTGACCACAGAGAACGCTGCGGCTTTGCTCTGTTTTTTGCCCCAGACTTCGACACACTTGACTTGGCATTGCTACAGTATACTGCTGTATTTGTGAATAATTTAATGAGTCTTTATATATTATTCTTTTTTTTTTTTTTCCTGCAAACTCTCTTGGGTTGAGTGGAGGGAAATGCAGAAACTCCCATCCCATGAGGGTTAACTTATTCCTCTCGCGCTCTCAATTAAAAGAAACAGCAACCAAGCCCGGCTTTGTCTGTGCGACAGAAAACTAGGAAGCGTTCGGTCGGTTTTGCCGATTTTAACCGCTGCAGTTTGAGAGAAGATCAAATGTAGAGATTTTGTCGAAACATTTTTCATCTCTAGTTGAACCTCTGATCAGAGCGTGTGCTTTATTCAGCCATGGCCCACATCTATATGGGAGTATCCATGTTTTTGCTTATTTGTAGTGTGAATTATTTATCCTCTGAGGACAATGTTAATTGACCCCAAAGCTGCACACATCCTCAAAGTTTTGAATTTAAACCCACCAGATCCAGCCTCGGTGTGAGAGAGCTGTGGAAATAACACACTGGCTGGTGTAAAAGAGCAAAGCGGTGTGTTGGCTGCGGCCCGGTCTGTTGTTCTGAGAATCTCCTATGGAAATATCAATTATTCTCTCTGTTAAGGCAGTGATTTCCAAGGTGCTGATCTTATTTCCCCTGGACAGTTGAGATCTTATCAGGAATTGTGTAAAATATTGAAAACAAATTCACAACCCATACAGCCTTAGGGTAGGAATCTTGCTCTTTATAAAGCTGAGCCTTATTCCTGTTGCCTTCCAGGTGGAACACTATTGAAAACTAAATTAATTGAGGCCAAATGGAAAGGTAAATAATGCAGCTTGGTGGTGGAGTTCCCTCTTCTCCATTAGCCTTGCTCAGACCTTGAAGGGAGCAGCACGGAGAGACGAGCGCTACCTTGATTGCTGAGTCTATTTTCTTCATCCTTGGCAGCAGCGCTCGCTCTGGGTTCAGTACCTGAGGCTGAGGAAGCACAGCTGCAGGAAAGGCTTAACATTTTACCACCACTAGCCGCCCTCCGCCGCCTCTCACCGAGGAGAGAAAGCCCAGCCTTTCTTCCTAACAAAGACCTCCTACACTCGGCACAACCTTTAACCACTCGACTATCAGCTCCAATAAAGATTTCAGCTGATAGGGCAGACTGTGAAGGCAGAGGGGAAACTTCCTGACTTCCTTTTTCCTTTTCTTGGTTTGCAGTCTGGCTTTACACAAATTGTTTATAGACTACTGTAATAAAGCTATGAAAACAATCCTTGGTATCAGCTCACAGATCTGTTGTTTGTCTGCAGGGATCCTACTGGGCCATTGACACCAACCCGAAGGAGGACGCTTTGCCGACTCGGCCAAAGAAGAGGCCACGGTCAGGAGAGCGGGTGAGTTGTTTCAAATCCAAAAGAAAACTCCTTTCTGCATCCGTCCTTAACTCAAGTGTTGAGATCAGCTTGGTTCAGTTTTTATTGGTGTGTATATCTCACCTCCTCATTTGACTTTTCTCTTCTCCTTCTTTTTACTGTTTGCAATTTCAATCAAAAGTCCACATTTTTCATCAGAATCCATCAAAAGCCTGCATATTGATTAGGTTTTGACCAAGGCCTTACTTCCGAGTCCATTCAATGAGGACTTTGAACTCACTTGACTGGGGACATTTGTACTGGTTTTCCAAGAAGGTCCAGCTTATGAAAGTCTTAGTGGTTTATGGATTGTCCATGCATGGGTTTTTTCCCAGGTGCTTTGTCCAAAAACATGACTGGTAGGTTGACTGGGTACAACCTGTCCAGGATGTACCCAACAACTGCTGGAGATGGGCACCAAGGACTCTGGGATCCTGAAAACAAAAACAAGTCTAGACTTTTTTTTAGACAGTTTGGGTCAGATTGTTGAAACTTGGCAGCAGTTATCTGCTTTAACTAGGACTGGGCGGTAAATCGATTTTGTCAGTTGATCAAATTTTTGGTAGATTTTTTGAAAATCTGGATTCATTTTTTTTCACCACTTGTGTTTCCATAGTTCAGAATAATGTCAGCATATCCAAGGCCCACCATCTTGTTTGATAAGCTGTTTTACAGCTTCTATTTATGTGAACTTTGAACTCTGCAGCAATTTATAAGGGTCGGGCTGTTTTTTTTTGTTTTTGTTTTTGTTTGTTTTTTTTATGAGAAATAAAGTCATATGATAAAATAATACTAGAATAAAGTTGCAAGGAAGTAATTTTATGAGAACTCCAACATGAAAAATACATTATTTATCCAAGATTTTTTCCAATTAAAATGACTTTTTTTCCTCAAAATTTTAAGATGTTCTTCTGGTAAAATTGTGTCTTTATTCTGCTAATATTATGACCATATTTTTATGATTAAACAAAAATTACAATTCACAGAGAGGATTGAAAAAAAAAAAGACACTTTTTGAAAATATTTTTTGTCATTCGTAATTTCTTTTTTAGGAAAAAAATACGAGAAATCAATTAAAAACTGAAATCAAAATCTGGTATGGAAAAAATCTGAGATTTTATCCGTATGCCTTTTTATGCCCAGTCTTAGTTCTAACAGGACAATAACACCAAAGACGTGATAAATATGGTCGGAAAAAAAAAAACCAGACTATATTAAGGTTATGGGAGGATTCTAATTTCACTTTTCTAGGACTTTTCGTGCATCTACTCTCCCTGTGGTTCATCTTTAAAACCCACATACAAGAAAAACTGATTGAAATATATAACAGAAGACAGATTTAACGTATTTAGTGTTAAACAAATTACGGATTATGCAGAAAGCTGATAAATACATAAGATATATAATAATTAACTATTTCAGCTATAAGTATGTTGCTCATAAAAAACTTTTCACATTTTTAAAAAAAAAAAAACTGACTTCTGCTCAGCTTTAATTTGGGTTAGCAGTTGTCAAATAACCATCTAGAAATATGTTAGAATTCGGTGATTGCAAAAAGTGTTTGTTTTTTTTCTTCAGCTTGTTCAAGGACATTTTGTCCAAATATTGGTGAGGTTGTATGTAAACATCTGAGTCTTTAGATGTATTGTGCAGCCAGATTTTATTAATCAAAACCACTGCAGTTTAGTTTATAATGATTCAGCTCTGGAAAAGGGCGCAGCTCAAATACATCAGTAGAACCTAGAATTATTGGCATCCATACCATGAGTAATTATGCATGAGTTTTTTTCTACTTGTACATATATCTGCAGGTTATTAAATACACTCTTTGCATTAGCCTGACTCTGGAGCATCGCTGAACACACACGGTGTGTTTAAAGCAATTGATTAAGCTGATTAAAGACACTCGTATGCATAAATCACACATTTGTCTGTTATGTTCATATATAGACATGATGCAAAATGCAGCTTTACCGTCAGTTTTCAGCAAAGCTCTCCTGATGCAGTCCTGCTCATTTGAGTGCAACACAAAAGAGCGCACAAAGTGAAGAGAATGTTTTTCTGTAATACAAACGCTCTGTGTTTAAACCCCTCCCCCACCGAGGCACCGTCTGCCCAAAAGGCTTTCCATTAACAGTCACAGACATTGAAATTGAGTTTTTCTCTTTTTTTGAAATCTCATTTATATTTATCGTGAATTTAAAAAAGTGGTATTGTTGGCAGCCAATCCTCTTATAGTAAGCAGTTTCGGGAGTCGGGCATAGCAGAGTTATCTCTGACAACACTGCATATACGGCAGGAAGAGGGCATGTATGTGCAACACTGTATGTCTGATTGGGAGTGAGAGTCAGGGAGGAAGGGGGGGATCTTTTTAAAAAAATCTCAGTTCAAAGATGACCTAAATAAAGGTGTTGCTCCATTCTGGTTTTATATTTGGTATCTTGCGGATGCATCCGGTGTTAGTTTATGTGTTTATACCTTTAATATAGGCTGCTCTATTCAGCCCTCTGTGGTGAGATCCTGTGTTTGTAATAATTGGACTATTATTATTTTATTTTATTTATTGTTCTGCCTCTACACCCCCTCTGTCCTCCCCACCTCCACAGGCTTCCACACCATACAGCCTGGATTCAGAGTCTTTGGGGATGGACTGTATGATCTCTGGAAGTGCCTCTCCAACGCTGGCAATCAACACTGTGACTAACAAGGTACTACAGCAAGCCATCCAGCCTCCAGCTCCAACACACACCTGGCTCCACGGCTGCACCCTGACCCCGCCCACTTCTCCAACCACCTACAGCACTATTCCCCACAGAAAGAGGCACACTCTCGTGGAGGGGAGATGCTGGCACTCACAAGCATCTGCTCATGTGCCTAAAGCTTCTCTCCTCTGCAACCCACACCAAAATACACAACTAGCTGCCCCTGTTCTACTTCTTTCCTGCACAACAACCAGAGTCCTGCAATGTTCTGCATAGAAATCCAACGCTCACAATGATACTGAGACGTTATACGTTCTTATACGCTTGAAACTGAGCGCTTCTCACGCTCTGTGTCATGTGTGAAACTCGAGGCTCGGGGGCCAAATCCGGCCCGCCATAGTTTTTTGTGTGGCCCTCTAAACAGAGGGACACATGATAAAGCAGGTTTTATCCATTTACTCCCAAATTACATCAATTAGTCCCTTCAGTTTTTTGAGGTTCCTTGATTGTGGAAATTCCCACAAAATCAACACATCCCTGCACTTTATATAGGGTTGTTACAATAAGCAATAAAACAATTAATTGCATGATAAATGGAAACTAAATCATTTCCATTTGCATGATTTATTGTTTTCTCTTTTCTTTCTTTCCACCAAAAACTGGACAAGTCTTTCAAGTAGCTCTATTTTGAAGGACTTCATAATTAATTTTATTTAATTTTGCGTTTATTTTTGATATTTAAAATGTCTTAGCGTTCCAGTGTTAAATGTTCACTAGAATTTAAAGTTAATTCATTTTTGAGAATGTGTTCTTGCCTTATTATGAATTATGAAATTATATTACATGAAAATTATCTCAAAACAACATTATTGTTCATCTCAATAACGTCTGGGACAATTTATTGTTAAACTAAATTTATTGTGACAGGCCTACTAATACATAATAGTGACTTTACCTTGACGATATGGCTGAAAGACTTATCACAATATAAAAGTTTCATATCAGTCTTTCAATAATTGTCTATCAGTAATTATTAATTAGTTTTTGTTTTAAATATCTGAAATATTGCCAAACTGGTGGCGTGACCTTTTTCGCCATTCTTTTTTATCTCTAAGCGGTTATAAGGCACAGTGGCGAAACCTTAAACTGCTGCTGCGCAAGTTACTCAAAAGGTTGTTGCTAGGTAACCAAGAATGAGTCTCCCAGAGAGCTGAGCAAACTTGCTTAGCTCTGTGGGAGAGGTTGAGCAGCTAAAGCTTTTTCTTTTGCTACATCTCCCATAGTTCAGTGAATATTCCATCAGATCATCTATTGATATGGACACGCGTCTACTGTGATATATATAATATTGATTAACTTTTTTTTTGTGCAAATTTTCTTAAAAAATGGTCAAAAACATCAGGTCTATGTGATGCTTACTCCCACCTGCAGGTGGCAGTACTTCTTGATTCTACTAAGTTGCTGCCTCAGCCTTACTTGATGTCACGTTGTAGTCCGTGATCGATGTGGAGGGTAACTAAAAGCCGCACTCAATGTCACACATTAGCGCAAATATTTATAAATTAGCGTCACAAAATCTGTGATTTTTATTGCAAAAAAACAATCATGAAATCCTGGAGGGACTGATCAATGGGAAAGATGTTTGACATTATTTGATTTTAAGAAATACTTATTGCATGCAGAGACAACTATGTATTGGCATTTTAACAGCTCAATGGGTTTTATCAATGCATTCTGGCACAGAAAGCCCTAGAGGACATCCATGATCTTGATGCAGCCCAAAAAGAGAATACTATAGTCCTTTAGCTGGTTTTGACAAGTGTCAGAAATGATGAGTTTGACGCTCTTTACGAAGCTCAGGCTTCGCTCAGAGTTATTTGGCATTTTGTGACCAACTACAGGTGACCCCTCCACCCCCGGTGACAACTGTCTGCTCCGTTTTTTCTTTACATCTGTAAAAGCTTAGAAGCACTTATACATCACAGAGCAAAGCTACAGGGACCGCTAGCTGTTAGCTGTGAGTATGTGTCTCTCTCTGAAATTTAAATAGGCTTTTTAACCTTAAGCTCTCATCCTGTTGGCCCAGTGGGGGCAGCTCTCAGGAGCACTTTTAAAAAGCCTACAAGAGTCGCTTATTCATTTGCTACAAGCACTACAAATAATAAAAATAATGATTTATCGTTAGCGAGGCGCTCATAGGAAATATGAGTTGTGTGTCAGGGACTTATGAATGCTCAACATATGTCTGCCGTGTTGTAGCAAGTGTGGACATGTACGCTAGAGTATATTATAGTTCTTTAGCTGGTTTTGACAAGTGTCAGACTATTTGCTGCAGGCTGTGTCTTTGAAGTAAACTGGATTTTTATTTTACGTCTCTGTAACAGAAATGTTCTCAAACTCAGATATACGGCGCCTTGTGAAATTATTCACAACCCCTAAACATTTTCACTTCATTAAAACCCCCCAATCAAATGTATTTAGATGGTCAGATAGACCAGTTCACTTGAAAGAAACTTTTACAAAATGTCATCATAACCCATCTTCAAAGAGTCGTTGTGGGTGGCGATGCTGTGGGAAGGAAAGACTTCCAGTAGCAGTTGGTGTTGCAACAAATCTGAAGCAGCCTCTGACTGAAGATTGTTGTTTGACAAGTCTCCCTACTGTCCTAAATTGCAGTTCAAAATAGGATTTTGAACCTCTGCTGCATCAGTTGTTGATGAGGTTGGTTAGGACCACAGCTAGCCAACCTCATTTGCTTTTGGAAACCCAAACTGAGACATAATCCTTGCCCAATCTGACCGTTGGAAGAGATTGATTGAACTTGATGTGCATCATAACTTTCCAAAAATATATATAAAAGTGAGAGCAAAAATCCTGGAATAATTGTCCAGAAAAGAAATGTTTCGCCCAGAAAAATCAACAGAAGTTTACACAAAAGAAAACAGACCCAGCACAGCAGAGCTGCTCCATCATGAACGGCACAATTCTCTAATGTAGCACTCAGAAAGTGATACAAGCTGCTTTTAGTGATATCTGGAACATAGATGTGATATTTGTGTTGTATATTAAAAAAACTTTAATATAACCATGTTTCAGTTTTCTGTTTGGGGAAAAAAGAGGAATTTGCTAATTGATATGCTGACTGACTTTGCTAACAATTACCGCTGCAATCTGATGGTAATAGATTTCTCACTACACTGTAGCTGCATTGTGTACAACAGTGTGCGGCAGATTAATGACAAAAATAATCAGAAATGCAAATAAACAGTTTTTACATTAATTTTGTGCACAAAATAACCATGTAAGATTTTGAGGTCTGGATTGGTGAGAAACTCATAACTTTACTCAAGTAGAATTATGATTTTTAGGGACTTTGATGATTTTATCTTGGAAATTTCAGCTTCTGAGTTCAAATGAAATACATTATTAAACTGAGTCCTTCAGAGGCCAGTGGAAAAGTTTTTTATTTTTATTATTAAAGTTTTAAGGACTTGTTTTGCTGTGGTATTGAAAAGTCTCTCGATTTACAGTTAAATGGTTTAGGTCAGAGCAGACTAATATGTTAGCATCACTCAGACTTATCTCCAATAGATAATCTATGGCAAGATTTGAAAATTGATTGTCAGACACTCCCCATCCAAGCTGACTGATCTGTTTCGCAAGAATTTTTGCTTAAAAAGTCTCGATTCGTGAACGTGGTGCAGACATGTCTCAGCAAATTTAAAGCTTTGATTGCATTGACAAGAGGGGTTGAAGGCATTTTTTCATTTCAAACCAGCCATTTTGTCTCCAATTTGGAAATAAGCTCTGCTTTTTTTAATCTATCTCATGAAGTCACATTGCAGCTAGTGTTTACAACAGAATGTGGAAAAGTTTAGGTTGTATGGATAGTTTTGCAAGGCACTGTAAGAGAAGATGACACTTTTTCTGAGTCCACAACACCAGCAGTGACCACATAATGGAGCCCTGATGTTAAGTGTTGACAGTGAAGCCCAGACTCTGCTGCCAAGTGCAAAAAAAAAAAAAAAAAAAAAGAAGTGAAATGGCGTAGATGAGCAAGAAGATTATAAAATAACCTGACACTTGTGCTGTTGATGAGCGACGGGTTTTTCTTTGTTTTCCTTCTGTTTGTTTGATTGTGTTTTTGCGAGCAGAAGACGGAATGAGCAACAGATCTGAGGCCCAAACTCCTAGGAGAGGGCTTGTTTCTAACTGCTTTACACTGTAAACACACGACAGGCCACGCCTCTTTCGGTGCGCCGTGCCAAGCCACAGGAATTCCCTCTCTGTTTTTCTCTCTTGTCTTTCTATTCCAGTCTCTCTCCCTCCTTCCCGCTTTCCCCGACAGGCCAATGGGAGAGGCTGACTACTGAACCAGCAGGAACCTCTGCTCTCTTTCTGTCGTCTGTAGGACGCTCCACGCTAAATTTCTTCCTTTTGTCCTCTTCTCATGGAGAGCTCTGTAAAACCATCTTCTGTGGGAACCCAAGACTCTGCTGTGAATGTGTTGAAATTTCGCCACTGAAGTGTGGTGACTGAGCAGAGGAAGGGATTGTTGTAATTAGGCTTATTTACAGATGAACACTCCTCTCCTTCTCTGTCACGTGTCTGTCGTCTCTCTTTTCCTCTGTTCAATCCTGCATGCAGGGATTGTGCTCTGGCGTTGTTGGAGACACCTGGGCCAATCTTGCTTTGATTCCATAATCCATGTCTCATGCTGTAGATTAGCCCCCCTCCATGTAAAAGACACCTCTGGCTTTTTACTTAATTCTCTGCTAAGAATAGATCTCTGACTCAGTAGCCTAATAACCATGCACAGCATTTACTGCGGCGCTGCTCCTGCCTGCATGAACCTGTCTGCGTGTGTTTACGTGCGCCGTTCTACCTGTGTGTGCACACTTAATTGTATTTAAGTGTTTTCGCCGTATGTAAGTGCAAGCTCGTACGTTTTGTGGGTAAGCTGCGACTCTGTTAGGCTGTTGATGCATGCTTTAAGTGGGTGTCCTCACTCAGGGGACTCAGGGGCTTGACTAAACCACAGAGCAGCGAGGTTTTTCAAATCATCACACACTTTATGGTTGAGTAGAGTAAAAATAGGTTGTGGTGAGAGACTTGAGACATAAAAGCCTTTTTTATGACTTCATTAAACAACATTTATGTTTCTGTGGCACTGTGTTTTTGATTAGCATTGTGGAGCTGATTACGTAGATGTGCTCGAGTCTACATCCTCAGCTGCTCATTCAGTTTCTTCTACACGCTAATGAACACTGCTAACGAACTCTTTGTACCACAGAGTTTCTATGCAGTCAGGAAACGAATGCAAAAGTATCAAATTAGACCCCCAAGCTCACATAGTCTGGATAACGAGGGATAGAAAACATAGTTGGGAAAATATTTCCGTTTACAGACTTTATTTCTTTTTTCCATTTTCTAAAAGTTCCCCATCCATGTATCTGTTCATCTGTCTTTGTCCATCCCTCCATCTGCCCTGATATGTCTCTCTGTCTGTCCATCCGTCCATCCATCCATCCATCCATCCGTCCATCCATCCATCCATCCGTCCATCCATCCATCCACCCATCCACCCATCCACTCATCCACCCATCCATCCATCCATCCATCCATCCACTCATCCACCCATCCATCCATCCACCCATCCATCCATCCACTCATCCACCCATCCACTCATCCATCCACCCATCCACCCATCCACTCATCCACCCATCCATCAATCCATCAATCCATCCACCCATCCATCCATCCATCCACTCATCCACCCATCCACTCATCCATCAATCCATCCACCCATCCATCAATCCATCCACCCATCCATCCATCAATCCATCCACCCATCCATCCATCCATCCATCCATCAATCCATCCACCCATCCATCCATCCATCCATCCATCCATCAATCCATCCACCCGTCCATCCATCCATCCATCCATCCATCCATCCATCCATCCATCCATCCATCCACCCATCCATCCATCCATCCATCCATCAATCCATCCGTCCATCCATCCGTCCACCCATCCATCCATCCACTCATCCACCCATCCATCCACCCACCCATCCATCCATCCATCCATCCATCCATCCACTCATCCATCCATCAATCCATCCACCCATCCACTCATCCACCCATCCACTCATCCACCCATCCACTCATCCATCCATCCATCCACCCATCCATCCATCAATCCATCCACCCATCCATCCATCCATCCATCCATCAATCCATCCATCCATCCATCCACATTCTTACTTACACATAGTTACACTTACATACTTACTATTAGCCATACTTACTTGCATGTACTTGCTTTTGCATACACATTCTTACACGTACTTATTTACACTTGCGTACTTTTGCATACACCTACCCTTAAGTAAACTTACATACTTTTACTTGCATTTACATTTATATACTTTTTTTTTACACTCACTTACGCATACATACTTACATGTACGTACACATATTTGTGTACACATAGTTACACCCACACTTACATACTTTTACTTACAGAAGTACTTTTACGTATACTAATGTACACATACTTGCACCTACTTATTCACATTAACATTTAATTACTTTTACATACACATTCTTACACATATTCACTTTTACTTGCATACTTTTTACCTCCACCTATTTATGTATTTTTACTTACATACTTGTGTCCTTTCGCCTGTCTTGCTATCCTAAAAAAGTGTCCAGACCTGTAATGTTGAATTTGGACGTATTGACACACAAACAGAGTGTGGGAACGCTGGTACCAGTGCAGGAGCCAAGCTCCATTCTAATGGCTTAATGTATCTGGGCTCTAACTCTGCGTCCTGGAAGTGAACCAACATGTTTGTCAGCGGGCCAAACATCAGTCTGAGCAGAGGAAGAAGTCGGGGCTGCCTCGGTTTCCCCAGCTCCTGTGGAGGCTGTGTGGCAGCTCGCTGCGTCTCTGCAGAAACACTAGAGGCTTCAGTCCACTGCTGCTGCTTCTGGGAGGCAGGATGTTGGCAGGGCCAGGTCGGCCTGAAGACTCTGCTGCTGCTGTCTCATTGTGCTCAGCACAGAGCCCGCTCTGTTCCGATCGCAGTGATGAGCAGAAGCCACCATGCTGCACTCAGTCATGGATCAGCACACACAGACAGGCTCACAAAGACACACACCGGTCTTAAAATACCAGGCTCTTCTCCTCCACTGCAGCAGCCATCAGTGCATTACTGCCATTCCTTTCTGGCAAAACAAACCTCAGCACACAGGCTAACCTCTCTGGGATTTATCACATTCATTATCTGGATTGTGCTTACTGTTGTCCTCAGAGTCTGATGAGCACTTTATTAGGCGTCGGTGGGGGGAACAGAACCTTCTTAGATGATAATTAAGATTGTCGTCCCGAAGTGCTTCAGCTAGTTTCGCTCCTACACTGAAAGGTCAGCGTCTCGGCTGCTCTGAAATCCTTTGTTAGCTGTCCCAAACCGATTTGCGCTCGGTGAGCAGATGTGGCTGACATCGCCAGTGCCCTGACCTTTAGCGGTGGGAATGTCTCAGCTGTTTCCAGTCTCCCTTTTACAAAACCCCTCAGTGGCTGTGGACCCCCCGAAAAAAAAAACACACACACACACACACACACCCAAAGGGCTTTATGGTTTTTATATAAATTTAATTATTTAATGTCTTCTTTTTCTTATGCGTTTGTGTGTTTATGTTTTTCAGGTGGCGTTGTACAACACAGACCAGGAAGGTAGCGATAGTCCGAGAAGCAGCCTTAACAACAGCCTGTCTGATCAGAGTCTAGCCTCTGTCAATCTCAACAGTGTGGGCAGCGTTCACAGCTACACTCCGGTAAGAACAATGTCATATTTGTCTGTTTGGAAAACAGATTTCTAGAAGTGCAAAAAGATTCAAAGCACCAGCTTTTATCTCAAACTGTTATTTCTTTTAATGTGAGATACAAGCCATGCAGGATCACAATCATCTGTGGTAACACATTGATGTAACGGGGGCATATGCTGGTCGTTTCACCCCTTCGCCATTTAAAAAAGTAATAACTAGTTTTGTTTTTTTTTACATAACCAGAGATATTTTTGTCCCCCTTTGCCAAGTAAAGTACTTTTTTTTACATCCTGATCCTAATCTGCTTTAAGGAAGTGTGGTTAAGTTTCATATCTGTCATATTTTACGAGTGATAAGAAATTTCTGCATTTTATAATCTCTAAAATTCATGGAAACGTTTAACTTTAAAAGATGATAAAAGGGTGTGTATTTAAATTGATACAAATTGATGTCGACTCTTGGCTACAAAATTGGGGTAAAACTGATCTACCACCAAAAAAAATTAAAACCTATATATTAAACATTAATGTTTTTATTATTTCTTATATCTCTGAGAAATTCCTCCTTTCTTTGCATTTTCCTTCCAAGCAGCCAGACTTCCCTGGAAATATCAAGCTGTGTTGATTTATAGATCGCCAGGCTTTCAGGAGTACCTTTAGTTTTTTTTCCAGCTAATCCCTTGCTGGCTTTTTTCATGAAGGATGTTCTAAGTCAGACCTTTGAATAGACAATAGACAGACATAAAGGCCAACTAACCTGAACCAGTGACATCTCTACAAATAACAGGCAGGTTAACGGACAGTTTTAACATTTTGCTAATCACTGCCCATCTTAAATGGTGGTTTACTTTTTTTATGAGTTGAATTTGTAGAAAAATATCAAAGATATTATTAAATGATTACCAATGTAGTGATTCAGTGAACGCTATTAACTGAAAACTTGACATACAGATAATTGACATGTTGAAGAATGATGCATTTCTCAGTTGTTGTTTTTTTTCAGTTCTTGTTGATCTGCTATAGATGGATTATTAAGCCAAATGCTCTGATTTTTGTCCTTTATTTCTCCACATTACTTACTTTTAATCACGTTACTATGCAGCAAGAGCTGCAGGCCTATAACTGAAGATACCAGGTTTTTTGTTTGATTTTTCTGTCAGGCGGTAAATTATTCATAACTGACCGCTTGGCCAGATGCCTTGGTGTTAAATTTATTTTTAAATTGGTAAACTTTTCAACAAAGGATGTCTTGGCAGATGAAGTGTCTGATTCCTTATGAAAGGAACCGGGTTAGAAAAACACAAACTAAACTGCCAGCGAATGCCAATTTCTCCTACATTTTTTTTTTTTTACAATAAAACACTTTATCATTGTGCTCTCTAAAGGAGATTGTATACCAACGTGTGGGAAAGATTTAATGAGAAACAAATCATCAGAAGTGCAAAAAACTACTTTTTTATTGCACCTATCACCAAGTTTTACATTTTAGGCAGACATATTGGATATATCTAATATTTCAGAACATATTTTTTTTATCTTTCCAGCTTCAAACTTGCAGCCTGTCCTATGATCCGTTTTCCTTATTCCCAAGTCTCGCTGCACTATTTTAAAATGTCTGCCAGTGCAATGCTACTTGGAAATCCTATTTATGGAGGTGAAGCTTGCACTGTGGGAGTTTGACAGAACCAGCAAATAAAACATAAATGAACCAGAACACATGAATTATATCTGTTTATGACGTGTTTAATATTAAGGTTGCTTTTATCTGCTTTGCGTAGACATGCAGCGATCCAATATTAATATCCGTATCAGCCCTGATACTGAACAATATTCTAGATTGTATATTTGTGACAATCTGCTCAATTCATAGGGGCAGATCTACTCAGTCTAATTCTATGTCTTGTGCTCTGAGCGACGTCATGATTTATTTATCTTGCTTTATATTTAGAATTCCTAATTGTACTTTCTGAACAAGTTGAAACAAAGTTTGTTCATTTTTTTACCAAGGTGGTCAACCGATTGTTTTTGTCCATTTCAGTTTTTTTATTATTCATTTTACTTATACTCTTAATTGCACTGATTGAACAAATTAAAGTTATTACATGTAAAGTTATTACATGTTCAACCAAGCTTGTGAAACTATTAGTGTACTTTAGTGTGCTGTACTGGTGCAGACTTACCACATAAATTCGTAAATCAGTACTTTTATGCGTGTTTAAAAAAAAATAAACGTTTGCAGTCAATTCAGCACAGTTTTTCTGTATTGGATCCGTATCAGCTGATCCTAAACCACAGATGTCTGTATTGGTATCGGAAGAAAGAGAAGTGGATCATGCATTGCTAAAACAGATCTGAAAATGTAACAAGTGTTGCAAGTTTAGTCCCGAGTCGAAGAGCTTACCAACAGTCTTTATTCTCAAGACAACAGACTTCAGTAAAAAAATAAAAAAAATAAAACATAACTTAACATATCAAGGAAAGAATAAGAGTCAAAGTAGAGCTGACGGAGGTAAAATTTGGAAGATTTGTTTTAAATTGATTGCCAGTATTCAGTATCTGTTCACATACCTGACAGCACAATAAATATCAGGAAATTCTGATCTGACCTGTTTTGGTGGTCAGTCCTTTTTCTGTAACTTCCCCTGCCTAAGAACAATTTTAAATAAATCAGTGCTAATTGCCATTTAATATAACTTAATGTATATTTCTCTCATTGGGTTTTCCAGAAGCTAAGACCCGTCTTAAGGAACCTGCAAATCAGCATGCAGCGTTGCAAAATAAATCTGAGGTTTTAAATGGTTGCTTTGCTTGTTTTCAGCCAGTTTTGTTTTCGGCAGATAGTGATTGACTGCAAGAAATCTGATGAAAATCCTGTTTGATTAATTATTTGTTTCTGCAGGGGAAATAGAGGAAGGCCAATGCACAAAGTTAAAGATATGTCTTGAAATCTCTTTGCAGCTTATAAAATTCAGCAAAGTTTTAAGGTTCTCGATCGAACTTGAACTGGAACTGACGGCCTGACGTTGCCAGTTCCACTTCTGGAACTGTGCAAAAAAAATTTAAAAAAGAGTGATAAAGCAGCCAAAATCCAAAAGCCCACAGAAATCCTGAAGGAATATTGATCATTAGCAAGAAAGCAGAGCGTAAATTAATTAAAGGTGCTTTAAAACTTTTGCACTGTAGCGGTTTTTTTATGTTCAGAGTAGTAAATTAAACATTTTGATCAATAGTTTTCATCTGCTGGAGAGCCCCAGTCGCAAAAAGAAATAAAAATGAAACCCTGCGAGTCGTACGAAGCCGTCTGTATTCTGTATGAGAGTTGATGGGAAAGCCCCAGGAGGTTTTGTTCAGAGGAGCCAGCTGCAGACGGCAATAGACCGAGGTTCAGGGTGGACATGAGCGAGAGTACAACATCAGGAACGGGGTTAAGAGAAACAAAGAAAACTGCGCTCGCTCCTGGAAGCCAGACAAAGAGAAGCTCTCCCTCTGATGTCCTCCCACCAGAGATGCCCCCTCTTTGGTGTGGTCCTCCCTGCATCCTGGAGTGCTCTCCGCTCCAGGCGCCGAGCATCGATCGGCTCAGCCTGATGGATGCGCTCACGCTCGCTCGCTCGCCCGCCCGTCTGCTCCTGCTTTCTCTTTCTCTTTTTCCCTCCCAGCCTAAGCGGCAGCTCTCAGTAAACACTCTGGCTTTATTATCACCTCTTCACTCTTCTCCAAGCCAGTCCGCGAGCCACACACTTCAGCAGCCTGTCCACATTTTAAAAGAGGAAGATGTTAGGATCAAAAATTTAACACGACCTCTCTTGTAAAGCGAGCCCACAGTGGACACAGGTCAGGTTTCTGCTGTGTGAAATAGGACTGTGTCTGCGTTGCTGCCTTTGCTGCGGTGAATCTCTCAGACAAGCCCTTAGCTGGAGGGAACAGTGCTTCTGTCTCACACCCAGAGGCGGTGTGTTACATTGACTGCCCACACAAATACATGGATAAAATGGCTGCTTATTTGTTCAAGGTATTGCTATTGATTTTGTTTTAAATACATTTTGCTCGGCCACCAGAGTATTGGCTTTATGTCCGTTCGAGTTGCTCTCTTAATGCTGGGTGAGCCAAGGCGGTAAGCACTGACCTGCATTGTTGTGGTGTACGTAATTTGTTCTTTATGTTGCATGAGGGACGCATCTTCAGGCTGAAACACGATAGTCGCAGCTTCACAGAATGGAGATATCATTGAGTTTTGTTACCGATTTACATGAAATATTTCACAGGTTGTTTTTTCCGTTTCTGTTGCACCATGGCAGGTGCAGTGCCTTCCAAAAATTATTCCAACAACGCAACAAACAGAAACGTACATGCATCACACACTCTGACTTTAGGGAAATTTACAAAATATTGTGAATATTTCTGGACTTTTGGAGGAAGCGTTTCGAACCGCCGCACTCACTGTGCAGGAAGCAAACAAAAATCCATCATCTCTGATCCACTTTCCTGTCTTTTCTGAAGAACGACTTCCCCACAACATGATGCTGCCACCCCCGTGTTTCATAGTGGTGACTATCTATTCATAATGTGCAGATGAGACCAAAACTTTACCTTTACCTTTGGCTTATTTTGCATTTCTTCTTGCATCTCTTTGACCAAAATTGCAACATTTCTTAAATTTTCAGCTGGTGAGATTCACTTACACACTGCGCTACGTCAAATGATCCAAAAAAACTTTTACCCTCCTCACCTGTGGTGGCGCTGCACCAAGAACTACTGAAGGAAATGACACAAAAGCCTCAGAAGAAGACACTGAGCGCAACTTCCTTCTTCACAAACTGTAAACAAAAATGAAGTGGCATCAGATTTTAGTGGTTATAGGATTTTTCTTGTTTGTAAAAAACCAACAACCATTTCATCCTCTAGTGCCTGACACATGCATTTGTTTTGATTCTATTTACCCACAATGCCTTGTGCTATAGTCCACTTCCTGCTTTTGTAGCAGTTTCTGGTCCGTTTGGCATTCAAACATGCATTTAAACCACACCAGAGTTCAATTCAACTGAACTGAGACCTAGGTTTTTAGTCTGACCAGAGTTCGCTGCTTTGGTCCACTTCAGAGTTTGATTGCGCGTTCTCACCTTCCCAGTCGAACCAAACTTTCTAGACCAATGAACTAGAGTTTGATTAAAGCGGACCAAACCGGTCTGGTGTCAATGTTGGCCTGAAATGAAGACAGATTCATGAAGTGCATGACTAAAAGTTATTAAATAATCCAACTGAGTTGTTGATCTCTGCAGCTCCTGCTGCTGTGTTGTAGCTGCTTCTCCAACTAACGCTCTCCTTGTCTGGCCGGTCAGCTCACGTTGACTTTGTGGGTTTTTTTTCTAAATGATGAATTGAACAGCATGTTTGACATGTTTTTTTATAGGTTAGGATATTGTTTTATAACTTCACCTCGCTCTAAATTTTCTCCACAGCCTGATTTCTTTTCCTGCCTGCTGTTTGTCATGATGCCGTTTTTCACAAATGTTCACTAACAAACCTCTGAAGTCTTCGCACAACAGCTACAGGCGGCTGAATACATACCATGCTCTACTTTTTTTACGTATAATTTATGTCTGCTTAAACATCTTTCCAGCAGTAGTTCCTTTCACATGTTAAACATTAAACCCAGCTTCTCCCTTGTCTCCCTCCATCTCCCCAGGTGACCAGTCATCCGGAGCCCGTGTCCCAGTCGATGAGCCTGCAGCAGCCCCCCCAGTCCCAGTACAGCATGCCAGACAGGGAAAAGCAGCTCCCGTTCTCAGACTTCGAAGATCTCAGTGCCTCCTTCCGCAGCCTTTACAAGTCTGTTTTTGAGCAGTCCTTCAGCCAACAAGGTGAGCGGCCTCTCGAGGATGCTGGGGGGGAAATCTATCAGCGAGCCGAAGACCCTAGAAGCGATTTTCCTAATGCGGGCTTGTTTTTAACAGCTGGCGCTATAGAGAGTCTTTAGGAACTAATGAGGTTTAGTCTAAGTGTGCAGGTATTCAGCTCGGCTCACTTGGCTTTAATCCAAGCCTTTACAGAGGACTTTCAAGCTCTTGCCAGGGAAATGCTAAGACTTATCTATTTATTTAAAGCTGGAGTCTAAGAGGTCATGCTTTAAATATTTTATTGCAGGACATAAAGAGACATGACTGCACTTTTTATTGTTAATGCTTTACTTTTTATTTTCGCCCTTACGTGAAAGTTAATGGCGTCTGGTCGCGCTTCAAACGGAGGGGAAGAGCTTATTGGCAGCCCGAAAACTCCTAGTTACATCGATGGGATTTTTAAAAAATCTCTTTAATGCATGACAAGGCAAAGAAAAAATCAGAATCCCTGCAGAAGAAAAAGCAGTTTTGTGTATAATCTGATTGACTGATGAACATGAAGCCCTTGACAAGCGAGTCAGGAGGGAAGCAGACTGAGCTTTCTGTGGATAACCCACTTTCACAAATCAAATGCATTTCATGCTAATGAGAGTCTGCTTTAATCTATCGTCTGTGTTTTATTAGTTAAAAACTGTTACCTTTTCTTTTTTTACGTGCATAAAAGTGAAATCTCTTTCAGACGATTAAAGAGCGTAAATAATCGAGCTTGGAGGATTTCACACTCTGCCGCTGTGGACAGTGAGCTAATTCACTGGCTTTGATAATAGGTAATGAGCTCGCATTATTATTCCGGTGCCGCGTTAATTGCTTTCCGTATTTCCCTGGTTGGACAATGGGCTTTCTGTACCGATAAGAGATGCACCTTTGTCACCCCTGCGGCGATTGTGGAGGTGCAGGGCCCGGAGTCGGCTCTGAAAGCACTCCAGTGGAATGGGTTCGCGGTGCCAAAACTGTGAAGGACAGGGCCTCTTAAGGGCCCCTCCCCAGCGCTCAGATGATTGCAGCGGGCTGTGCAGATGTTCGTGCTGCTTAAAGAGCCGCACAACCAGATAGTCAGAGATGATACAGGACTCTGAGGAGGAAAGAGAGCAGCAGCTCCAGCTTGTGAAACGTCCAATAACCGAAGCTGAGTCATTCCCTGACGCAACAAAATGGCAACTGGTCTTTCTCAAATGTTGACGCTCCTGCAGCAGCTCTCCATTAAAAACCCTAACATGCTTCCAGGATCAGTTATTCTCAGATATTTACTGAGTTGATTACTTTTTATGAAATAACCAAAGATTAAAATCTAGCACAAACTGAATTTGCATTGATGATAACTTTATGAGGGATTCAAACCCTTGCTGCTCGGAGCTTGAAAGAGGTGAAAGTAAACAGTGAGAGAGCCTAAACTACATTACTATCCTCTTTTCACGACTGCATTCAAATGTATTGTTTGCAGTTACAAGGCCTAGCAAAAGTATTCACACCCCTGGAACTTTTCCACATTCTATCACCATAAAACCACAGTTTTCAGTGTTTCTTACTGGGATTTTATCACAAAGTAGTGAATAAACATGAAGCAGGAGAAAACTAACGTCCGATTTTTAGTGCAGTTACAGCCAAAACTGGTGCAGTTTGTCTGTAAATGACTTTTTTTATATCTACAGACTGATATTTGGTGTCCTTATTTTATAATATTAATTAAAAAAAACATTATTTTATATGGTGAAAAAATTCTAATTAAAAATAATTTTTTATTTTACCTCCAACTTTCTGAGGCCCCCTAGCGCCCCCTATTGGCCCTTCACTTTGAAATAAACTTAATTAGGCAATTTCTGGAGGCAGTGGTAACACTGGATTTTATTCAGAGGGGTCAGAGTAAAGGGGAAAGACTACAAATGTAAACAAAGTAAGGCTGGGCAATAAATCTATATATATAAATCTATATATATATGTATATATATATATACTGTATATATATATATATAACTATATAACTATATATAGATAGATAGATAGATAGATAGATAGATAGATAGATAGATAGATAGATAGATAGATAGATAGATAGATAG
>CAEGAE010064541.1:0-35406 GCA_903067095.1 Girardinus metallicus | reverse complement strand
AAAACTAACCTGGTTCAGTAACAAGTGCACGTTGTAATAAAGAGAAGGAGCGGCCATTAACAGGTGTGCCTTGTGAACCTAGTTGGCTGCAGGCTGCTCAGTCCGGCTAATTCACAGGGGGAAGAAGGGTGGGACACCTGAATTGGGTCGTTAGAAACCAGGCACGTCTTTCTTGCCCCAGCTTAAACAGAGTTTACCGCGGTTCTGGATAGGGTAAATCCCAGCAGATTTAGGAAACTCAATTTACCCATTAAGATGGAGAGCTGGTGACGCATATCCCCTCTCAGAAGAGGAAGTAGAGAGTGAGTGAGTAGAGAGAGAAGAAGGGGTCGGGTATTGCGCAACAGCAGTAGTAAAGCAATACATTTAGTGTAGAGAGGAGACAATGCAAAATATTGCTTTCATGGGAATGACACAAGATCTTAAAATGTTATATCAAAACATGAATTCAGTTTTAATGTTTTAACAAATGGAGTAAATATTTAAGTCACAGCATGCTCTGAAAAATATGTAAACGACAATAATTGTTCTACAATAATTAATATTAGCTTGTATATATACTGTAGTTTCCAAAGTAGTTCAAATAACCTTATTGGGCATTTTCAATAAGAAATAACCAATGAAAATGTCCTTTTTATGTGTTGTCATGTATGAAACCTTGAAACTTGCATTTTAAATAATATATACATTTAAATGCAGTCCAGACTTAGCAGTTAAATGGCCCTAGCTAGATGCTAGCTTTAGCACTGTGAGATTACTGGCCAAGTATCACTTAGCCATCATCATACAAATTGTTCTCATCAATTTTGACTTAGCATCAAACATAAATAAATAAATGAGCAGCTGGAGTTGAACCACCTAGAGGAAATCACAAGTCCACCTTTGATTTTGCTTCCAGTTTTCCTATTTTGCTTCCAGGTTTCAGGCAAGCAGGTTGGTGGATGATGGAGTCAGCTTGGGACCACAGTCCATCCTGCACCTTCTCCACAACCCTGGAATGTATGCCAGGAACTTGTTTGGGATTTTGGCTAGGCCTCTATCACCATCAACTCAGACAATGTCCACAGCAGCTTCCTGATTAACAGGCAGCAGGTCAGGCACAAGGACCAGCACCACCTCTGGTTTGGTTCATGTACAAAGCACAGCAAACAAAAGCTCTGCAGAGACACATCTGGGCCAGCATTTGCCTTCAGACTGTTCAAACCTTTACTTGACCTTCATCATAGGGTAACACATCTCTATCAATACTGGAAAGCATAACCCAAAGTTATATTGTATCTGTCACAATCACATTCCTTATCTTGGTTTGTTTAGTGCATGCATGGCTCTAGGAACCCAGTGATGTTCTAAATGTTTCATCTGCATTGCAGGAAACTGAGGCTGTCAAACAGGACAAAGCCTGCTGAGAGCAGCTGCATGAGCTAGCAGAACCACCTGACAGGGTAATGTGCTAAATGTGCACTGCTGATTAGATAACGAGCCTAAAGGCTTTACAAAGTGTGAGCTGAGCTTTTCTTTTTTCTGTAACCTAAACTTGACAAAAATTATCTAGTGTGCTTAAATGTTTCATTACCTCACAGACTTCTGAGCTATTTGGGCCTTGAAAACAAAACTTTTTAGCATCACTAAAGTAGAAGCATT
Organism: Girardinus metallicus; assembly: GCA_903067095.1. Lineage (NCBI taxonomy): Eukaryota > Metazoa > Chordata > Actinopteri > Cyprinodontiformes > Poeciliidae > Girardinus > Girardinus metallicus. The sequence goes on along the minus strand of CAEGAE010064541.1, from coordinate 33,765 downwards.
TTACTAACTTCTGTAAATCTCTGTCTCCGCTCAAGCGCAGACTTCCTGTGCAGGACTGGCATGTGGCTCACTTCAGCACAAATTTGTAGTATTCTATTTCCAGATCTCATGCTAGATCAAAGGGACATTAGTCTCAGTTAGAGTCAAACTATACAAAAATGTTTGCAGAGTGGACGTTTTTTAGAGCATGGTTAACAAAATAAAGAATTTTAATTTGACAGTCCACATGTCCAAAACTCCAAAGTTTCCTTTTTTGATAAAGTTTATAGTTAGACTGGTTATCCTGAACTATTTATGTTGCTATAAGTTTAGCCTATAGCAGCATGTCTCTTGCCACATTCTCCTACTGCTCTTTAATTTTGCATTATTAACTTTATGTTCCCTTTGTGATTTGTCTCTTCATATAAGTTTGTTAAGGTCTGTTCTATTCAGCTGTGGCATCTTCCTGGAGGCAGGCAACTGCTGAGCTACTGCTACCAACAACTTAGCCCTCTCCTTTTAGAAATTGATCTACATTGCCCCGTGTTTCAGTGTTCAATCCTGTCTCTCTCCAAGACAAAGTGATTAATGAGCTTTTTGCACATTTATGTACTCTTTTGTTCTCCCTTTCATTCTGTAGACTTGAAAACTGAATCTGACCTTAGGTCTGATGTTCCCTAGATGAAGCCACTAAAGGAGCTTCTACTCTCAATAACCTTTTACTGACCTTTAAAGCTGCATTATGTAACTTTTATAAAAAAATAATGTTTTTACATATTTCTTAAAACTGCCATTATGTTGTGACAGTCTAAGATAATCTGTGAAAAGATCAATCTGCTCCACCTCTGCATTGAGCTACTAATTTTATTTATTTAACCATTATTTTAGCAGGATAAAAACCCACTAAAATAAAAAAAAACAAAACAAAAATAAAACACATTTTAAAGGAAGTCGTGGACAAGAGGCAACAACAAATAAAACACAAAAAATATACAGATAAAAGAAAATGTCAAGCTAAAACAGGTTCTTGTCATTGAAACAGCCTGAATAACTTTTAGTTCGGATGTAAAGACACTAAATGAAAGAAATTCAGTCAATCTAAAAGAGGAGGGAACAGACTGAACAGAAGGCTGCTATCTGAAGAAATGCACTGATCGGGAGTCATTGTGTACAAAAACAAGCAATCAGGGCCAGGAGAAAGGTCTTAGTGCTGTTTTTTTTAAAAGGTTTTTGTTGGCTCTGGTGGCCTTTATTTGAAAGTAGTTTGACAGGAAAGAGGGGGAAGACATGCGGCAAATGTCGCCAGGCTGGGAATCGAACCTGCAACTACCACCACGAGGGCTAAGGCCTCCATATATGGGTTGTGCTTTGCCCCGGTGTCACCACTGCACCGCGGTCTTAGTTAATCAACCTCGTGTACTCAGTGTGCTAATGGTTTCTGCACATCTCAGGTTTTTAGGGAGTTATTTCCAGAGCGGAAGAAAATAGAAAGTAAGTATGCGGCCTGACCTTGTTTAGTTCTGGTCATCCATCCATCCATCTATCTTTTGTGCACCCATGTCCCTTAGTGGGGTCAGGAGGGCTGCTGGTGCCTATTTCCAGCTAACGTTCGGGGCGAGAGGCGGGGTACACCTTGGACAGGTCACTAGTCTGTCGCAGGGATCTGGTCCTGCAGTCATTGAGTAATCACTGAGTCAGTGATTACCTGACACAAAGTAATCCATGTTGGCCAGTTTGGACATGGACATCTGCATTTGGTTCATGTTAAAGAGCTTTGATCACTGCAGTTTCCTGGGCCTGCGAAAAATTTACAATCTTAAAACAATTGGAGTAGTGACAAACAGGTTTATATTGCTACACACTATGAGGAGAACTGTTAAGGAGGAAGGTTCAACTCTAATTGGACTTGAGCATGGGGGGACTGACACCTTTAAAACACTTAAGAAACTATCATATTTGATAGTCTCTTTGCCATGACATGATTAAATACATGTTATGATAAGGTTGAAAAGTTGAGTTTTAGAACATTAATTATACTGTTAAGGAGAGGAATAGTGGAGCACACAGGCTTGGGTTTGTTGAGGATAATTTCTGTTGAAAGAAGTGGCCTTGAAGCAGGGAGGATGATGAACTGATTGAGATAACATAAACAAAATTAACATTTAAACTACATAAAGAAAGTTTCTTGTTATCCATTTGCAAAACAAATGGATAACAAGAGTCAAGAACCAGAAAGCTGAGTTGTTAAGAGATAACTAATTAGATATGAATGGTCCAAAACAGTTTTCCCCCACCACTAAAGTCAAAAGATTAAATAACTTAATGAGATGAAGTTAAATATATCCCAGGCTATGCTATTTTAAATAATCTTGCATATAAGTTGCATTCTGACAAAAACACTGTCACAAGTGAAATTACAGATAAATTTGTTGTGGCAAAGCATTAAGCAACCACCTCTTGAAGATGTCTGTGCAAAAGTCCACCCTTGGAGATAGTGTTATATCAGTAAACAGAGGACAGCATGAGTGTTTACTCACTTAAATACTGAAACAAGTTTTAAGTGAGTAAAATTTGTTGATTATAAATAATACTGCACCAATATTTGAAAGCTAATGCCAGAAAACACTAGCAGTGTCATCCTTATACAGTGACAGAACCTGGTTGCCATATTAGTCTCCTTTCTGACTTGGTTATTTTTGATTGCATTCCAGCATTCATAATAGATGGTGCTGGATGTTAAATATAAATATTGTCTACTACTATCTTTTTGATCATAATAACTGACTTGCAACATTCACTCCTCTTGGATGTAGCAACAGCAGACAGTCATTGTGTCTTTGACTTCACAGCAATCCCTAATACTGAGCATTTATGGAGTGACAGAGGAGAGGAAAAACTCTTGTTTAATAACAATAGCTGAATCTGAAATAGAATCAGAACCAGAACCAGAACCTGGCTCAGTATCTGCATCCATCTTCAATGATTGACTGGGGGTTTTGGAAGACAGAGCAGAGACACCAAAAATCCCAGACCTAAAGTAATCCAACCTAATGTAGGATTACTTTCATGTAGGATTACTGAATAGCAAAAAATTAACAAAAAGAGAGGGAGAGGATTGTTGATTATTTGAGCCAATGCCCTACACAACACCAAATGTAGCTTCTATGGAGAGAGAAAACGCTCAGAGAAAACATTCAGTCAACAGTCAAAATAACAGCAAATAATGCAAATTGGGGAGAAGTAGAAGAAGAAAGTAGCAGAGTGAGTGAGGAAGAAAGGTGGTTTAAGTGACTTTGAACATGGCAGCAACTGCGTAATGCTATCATGTCAGTATGGACCAGACTCTCTGAGGAATGTTTCCAATACCTTGTTGAATCTATGCCACAGAGGATTAAGGCATTTCTTAAGGCAAAAGTGGGTCCAACCCGGTACTAGCGAGGTGTACCTAATAAAGTGGGCGTTGAGTGTATTTTTCTTACCAGCAGCAGAAAGCTTTTGGCTGAGATGCTACCAAATATTTGTATCTCCTTCCATTCATGTAGTTGTTTTTTTCTGAGTTGTTTCATCTGAGCTAAACCTCTTACCTTCCTGCCACCATTTGGCATAATTCCTCATATTTACCAACATGTTTATGACACTGTGACATCTTTTTCTTTCACTCCTCCCCCACCATCAGTCTCCTCCGGTCTTTCTCCACCTCCATGTTTGGTTAGGTGTGAGTTTTCCACCCCAGCAGACAGATGTGGAGGTGTTATCCATTTTCACACCCATCCACTCTCATCTGCCAGGCCCTCGGGTGACACTTTGAGGCTCCGCAGCCCCAGAGGCCAGCCTGCCACAATCAGTCAACCATCAGCTATATTGGGACAGAGACGAAGCTTTTGTCTGCAACAGGCAGGAGGGCCAGTGGCCTTTGATTCAGTTAGGCTGGTTTCCTCAGCTTAAGCATGAGGGGTGATTGAAGCTGAAATACAAATTATTAATCATTTTAAAAGAGAAGATTATGGTTTTGAATATATGCAGTAAACTGCTTTACTTTCTCCCCTTAATTAACCTGCATGATAAGGTCTAGAATGTAAAAAGTTAAACAAATAGATTAAAAATTTATTTTAATGGTGTGATTTTTTTCTTTTTTTTTGTTAAATTGCAGAAAGAATGTTGGGAGATTAGAATAGGAGAGTGAACATATAGTCTTTTATGTAGAATTGAAACATCAACAATTGCAAAGGATAAAAAAACTGGACAAAAATGGAGGGAAAGCCCTACAAGGAAGAAAACCATCCAGTTAAAACAGTCAAATCACAACAGGAATGACAGGCATGGGAAATTGAAGAGAAATCTGACTCTGGACTAAAGTGAGTGAGAGAATGCAGGGTGATTACTGAAACAGGGAGCTCGGGTTTCCACAGAGTCCTTACTGCAAGCAAGCTGTCTTCCCATGCAGATTCACCGAAAAAGTACAATACATACTTTTCAATAAGTCAGTAGGCATGACTTATTGAAAATTTTAACCACCTTTTTTTTTAGCTTACATTTACCCTCAACTCATAGTGATTAGATGTATTTTTTCAGTTTTTAAGTTGGTAAACCTCCTATATGTCTATCAATTAGTGACCAGGACTGAGACTTCCCTGTTATTTCCTGTGTTATGGTAACATTTAAATTAGACTTAAGGAAATGCAGAACTTATAAACATCACTGAACAGGTTGGTTGAACTGAAACATGAGTTAGATGCGTAATCATAGAAGCAACTAACAGAAAATTTTTTGACCTTTGGTGACTTTCTGTGTGCGTGTGTGGGCGTGTGTTAAATGTATTTAGATTGATAATATGACCATTCTCCCCCTTCCTTAAAGCGCCGTGTGATTCTGGATTTTATGCAATGTGTGACAGATGAAATTGTGCTGGCTGTGGAGCTAAAGAGAATTCTGATGAATGAAGTCTTTCTTACCCAGGTGTTTCATTTAGAATGTGAGTCAAAGCCGGTAATAGAACACTAAATGAGCTATTTTACTGCTTTTTGTCCATAGCGACATGAGTTCAAATCAGAATCTGAATTGCTCCCAATGGATCCAACTGAGGCAATAGGAAGGCTCCGAAAAGCAGCAGTGCACCCCCATCTTTGCTTGGTGTTTGAAAATGAAATAGAAAATGTGATAGCAACATACACCATCACTCTGATGTGAGTGAATTGTAACCACTGTTGCATCCAGTGGATATAATTAAAGGTTAATCCCATCAATACTGTTTCCATATGCCTCTGCATTTTCATAAATGAACTTTAATTTTCCATAATTTTCTTATGTTAATAGGTTTTCAGTGTTTACAGCTTCCTTTTTAAGATGGTTTTGCTTTGGTACAAGAGAAAATATTGAGTTTGATAATACCAGGATTTTTTTCCTTTTTTGCTTTTCATGACTTAAAGTCTGAAAATCAAAAATCGATATGAAAAAAAACCCTGTTATTTACAAGAATGCAATTTTCAGATGATTTCAAAATAATATAGCTATGCAGCTATATTATTTTATATATATATGTGTTTATTTTTTGGAAGAGCAACTTTTATTGTTATTAATCTATGATATAAATTACTTTTCCTAAGAAGAAGATGGTGGATCTCATCTCCCAGCTTGATGTCTAAAAGACTGATATGACTCTTCAATTGATCAATTACAAATATTGGAAATGTCTTATTAGTTTCTCTCACTATTCACTTTGTGAGAAAATATTTATCAATTTCCAAAAACGTAACAAGTTTCACTATGGCTCCTTCCAGGTCAAATTACTTTCAGACCTGAAATAAAACCTGCTAATACATGAAATCATCAATTCAAATTTGCATTTTGTATTTGCTTGCCTTGTCCTGCATGTTAAGTCATTAATGGCAAAGAAAAAAATCTGTAGAAATCTGTAAAGGGGTCAAATACTTTTTTTTTTTTTTTTTACAGCTCTCCTCCATGAGTAAAGGGGTGTTCACCATCCATTCAGTGCAGTAAGTCCTGTAGTAAATCAGTGAGGCCACTATCCCAGTGATCCTCATTCAATTTGCCTGGAGACTTCTCCAGATATATCAATACATCAGACAGCCACAACTTTTCACTCTGCAGCATCACAGTCAACATGTTACCATGCGCAACACCTGGAAGTGCAACCTTGCTGCTTACTTTTTGTAGGATAATTTTTCTTTCATATTATTGCTGTTTGTCACAAACCGGGAGTTTTTTCAGAGCTTTCAGAGCAGCAGGGAAAAACATGTCAGTCTTCAAATAACAAGTTCAAGAAGTATTAGCAAAGGTTTGTTTGCTACAATGCACAATGATAGTTTTCTTTTTGTGAATCTCAGTCACCATGGTGACTGTCAAACTAAACACTGAGGCAAAAGGCTTCTGTTCTATCCTCTTGAAGCTCTTTCATCCTTCTGTTGAAAGTTTCTGTCTCAGTTTCAGATCCTTGATGTTTTTTTCCTAAACAGATGCAAAGTTCAATCCTTCTGACCTAATGCCTGCTTTTGTTTCTTTTTCTAGCTATTTTTAATTATTGTAGTATACTTCAGACCTGTTCGGATTCTCTAAGTAGAGGTCTGTTTAAATGACAGCAAAGTTTGAGTTTGCTGTCATTTGATGAGAAAAAGGGTAAAGCTTTTTCTCATCAAAAACTGACTTTTAAGTTTCTCTTCTCCAAGAAATTACCCATTTTAGTTTTGATTAAGAGGAATAGATCTCAAACTAAAGATGAGCAAATCCAGATCCTGTAAAGAAAACAGGGGAATAACCCTTTATTCTGACCTAATATGGAAGCTTCAAATCACATGCCAACTTTTGCTTTATGTCTCCTATCACACTATCATACTATCTCATACAGAAACAGTGTAAAAGGCTTTAGTTGCAGGAACGTCCAGAAGTGATGCTGACAATAATCTCTAGACGTGAAACATGAGAATATACGATTACACAAGTGAGACTCTTGACTTTGACATTTGATTATAGAACCACAATATTATTCTGCAAAGATCCAGAAATATCATCAGTTTGACAAGAGTTTCATAGCTAAGTTCAAAGTTATTCATTTCTTTACTTGCTGACTGTTTGCTTGACTCCACTCAAGAGCAATTCTCTTCTTAGGCATAAATAGTAGGAGAACCCACCTGTCATGAAAATTTGGCCCTTTAACTTACATGCTTAGCTTCCCTTTTTCCTACTTACGACCTAGAAGAGTAGAATGGTTACTAATGGTTACCAATTATTTATTTTTCTTTTTCCAATTTTTCTTCTGGACACCACTTGAGCGGAGGACCAGCAGCTTTTCAAAGAAGTTGGTAGCTGACATTTGCTATGACTCCAGCCCAGCCTTTATTTATCACTTTGATGTGACATTAGATCAGAGGACACAACACACCATTTATTCTGCTGCTGAAACCAACATTTCTTTAGCTGTGTGAGGTAGGTGGAGATGGGGTGAAAGCAGTGAAGTGTAATTACTCTTTAAAAAGACAGGTTCCTGCACCCAAAGCCATCTGACAAGAATGGGCATAGAGTCCCACAAATCTCCTTGATTCTGAGGAATTAGCATTTTTATCAGTCTAATCACTCCACTGATTAGACTGATAAAATTTCTGCACAAGTTTTCCTAAGAACATTGTATAGATTTTATTTTATGCTTTCAAGGTGAATTTATCAGCATGTATATTAATAGTTACAACAGCCCCTGCAGTTTTTCAATTACAACTCTCCTTTAACGACACTGCAGTAAAGCACTCCTGTGAAGTGCTTGTTAAGTATGAATTAGAGTCTTACTGTTGTTGGTAAAGCCAGTTAGTGATGAACTCAACAGAGAAAACAGCAGAGAGACAAAGTAAAGGACTGAAAGAATTTATCTAGACTGGAGGTGATGTTGGCAGGGAAGACTGTTCCATTTATGTTAAAGTTTGCTTCTGTCCAGTTAGACATTGCCAATATTTTAGACAGAGTAAAGCAACCCAATCAGTAACATAACAGAAATGTAAAACATGTTTTTGTGAAGTGAGCTTGGATAGCAATCCTGGAAAGCAAAACTTGGCGGAAAGAATTTTAAAGTAACAAGTTTGCCTCAAATTTAAAATGTAAATGTCGTAAAATTGTTAGGGTTGTCAGGAGTAATGAATGTCATGTGTTTTCTAAAAAGCTATTGAAATGAAAAACGTATCTAAAACACTGTTCTACAGCGTAATTTACACTAGTTTTGATTGCTTTGGATGTGACTTAAGGCTCTCTCGTACTTCATCTGTAAAGTACGGGAGAGCCTTAAGTCTGGCCCAGATCAGACTATTTTGTGCAGAGCTCTGTGTGATGTGTTGTGGGATTGGTTGGACATGTTTTATGCAGAAATGCACTCGGACAGGAATGACAGGTAGGTAGGTAGGTCTGTCGGTCCTATTTATGTAGACACAATTATGGTCCATACAAAAAAAAGCAAGAAACAGACTGAACAAAAGCAATAAAAATAAAAAATTCATCCACTACCATATAAACTAAGGTGCCAGTGATTCCACAAACCAGAGAAGAACTTCACTGACCTTTGAACAGGCTTGGTCAAACTGTGAATGATATTGTTTACAGAGTCTGTTGACCTACACATAAATCTGTGCATAATGTTTCGAAGCACAACAGCAAAAGTTGGTACATTGGCATTTACAAACATCTGACTTGCACTACTCCATTAAGGCACCCCAAGCAGCATCCTCATGCCATCATTGTAAGCAACCTGAAATTTATTCATACTGCTTTTCTGTAACACCTCCAGTATACATCGGAGGACAATATGCTTTAAAGAGTGCAGTTTTGACAGATGCTGAGCACATAGAGAACTTCTGAAGGAGCATATTAACTTGAACATATTGGATACAACGATGTCTGTAAATGTTTCTATCATCAGACAGGTCAGCGGTGATGTAATGTCCCACATATTTGACTTCATCAGTAACTTGGAGGATGCTACCAGACAGGGTGAAGTCAGGGAAAGATAATTTAGTGTATTCTTTGCTCTTGACAATCATGATGTTGTTCTTTTATGCTGTATATATATAATATCATAGAGTAACCTATACTGAGAGCAAACTCTTAACAGCTGCTGTATACCAGCACTGTATGGACAAAGGATCACAAGACAGTCAGCGAACATCAGATGGTTGGTGGTTCTATTGCCAACCCGACAGCCTACATTGATTCAACAGCTGTTGTGCTGCCTTGCCACACACCATTACCCACATAGAAAGAAGACAATACAGAGTTTCCCCATTTTACAGACATACTCCGGTGAGCATACCAATACCCTAGTATTCTTAATAAATATTTTGGAACTCCTCTCTCATGTAATCTATAAAACAATTTTTCATGATTGACATGATCAAATGCTTTTTATTCATGTATAAAACACATAAAAATTGTGGTATTATGTCTCTTGTATAAATTTAAGATTTCGTTGAGAGCAAAAATGTAGAAAATCAGTGCCAAGTTTTGGTTTGAAAAGAAACTGATTATCAGATGTGACTATAAACTTCTCGATTCTATTTAACAGAGCCCTCTCCAAGACTTTTGATAAAGTACTGGCCAGAGCTATAGGTCAATAGCTGTCTTTGTTATTTATTTTACCAGCCTTCTCTTTTACAATAGGCACTAAAATCACAGACAACATAGAATTTGGTAAAATGCATTGAATTAAAAACCCGGTCAAACAAATAGCCCAGTAGTGCTCAGTAGATATCTTATCCGCACCACATGCCTTATTATTTTTCAACTTCATAACAATATCACTAACTTCTTGTGCAGAAATAACATCTTTATGCGTGTCTATGTTGTCCATCACAAAGGGATTACTCTTACTACAGTTAAAACAGTTCATAATAATGTTTTTTTATAAGTGAATAATTTTGTCTGGTCCGTTTACACCATCAATGTTTGTTCGCAAGGATGTTTTTAGATTGTTGACTCTTAATTTCTTTCCACAATTCAGTAGGACTATTAAGTTGTAATTTCCCTGCAAGTGACTCAGATTTAAGTGCATTTTCATTCCTCTTGATATATCATAAGGCATATTTAAAATTGGTATTTGCTCGCTTCTTGTAGTCAAATACAGGACCATATCTAGTTTTGCCTGATTCAGCCCACAGTTTGAAAGGCCTTCTGGCCTCCGCATGAAGCTCTTTCACATAATCATTCCACCCTAGCTTTGCTTTTTGCTTTTTAGTTTTATACAAAGACCTACCTGAGATTCTACAACCTTCTCATACAGTGAACACAACTCTTTGCCATGTTGCTTACTTTTACAGTTTATGTCTGAACACATAACTGCACTTTTTGGCAAAACAATACCATTCAACAAGGTTTCAGAGTGGATGCAGAACAGATTAAGATCCTGCTCAGTCAAATTGTCCCTATTTATTTTTCCTTCTTGTGTGTCATTATTCATGGGCAAAAGGTCTGGTAAATTGCCTGTTTTTATAGACAAAGAGAAAGCAATATGGTCAGATGTTGTAAATTCATAATTAATCCTAATGGTCTCTCAAGAGTCAGGTGTACCTTCAGTGCAGATACATGTTTTGTGCCACGCTTCACTGATGTAAGTGTAGCTGTCAACAGGCAAGAGCATCTTACTAGAGAGAATCCACTCATTAGTGGAACAAAAATGCTTTAAGTGATTGGCAAAGGATTTGCAATCTGTTACATCAGCATTCATATCACCTGCAATAAAAAAAACACAAGTGGATGGATTGTCCTGGATAAATAACACAACATATACCAGCCTATTAAGATATTCATCTTCATTCTCAGGGCTTTCATAAGGTGTATATATATTTAATATGATGAACTTTTTATTTCCAAAACTGAACTCAAGTCTTATAGCCCACTCAACGTCCAGTCTTGTCACTTTAATCAGCTGATCATACCTTGACATACAATGATATTTTGCTTCAGTATTTTTTTAAAGCACTTTTGTCATACACTGTGAAGAATTATGTAAATTTTTGGAAAGTACATGAAAAGATTTTCAAATGGCTAAAAAAGTCCTTGATTAAAATTCCAGAGTTGTTATCAACAGAGGAAGCTTTCTGGAGAAGGGTGTGGTGCTCTCTTTGTGACTGTTTACTTATGTGCTTGTGGCGTGACATATACTTAAGCAGGAAGGGTGTCTGTGTAGTGTGTGAAAACAAATATGAATACATATGCCCCCATTACCGCATGTTGACAGTTCAGAGTCTTTAATCTAGCAATAGGATTTACCAGGGTAAATATCAACATTTAACTGCTTGTTGACCATTACTGAATTCACCTATAACCACCACACTGCTAGCATGTTGGAAGTATATCACTAATGCCTGTTTGTGCCTTTTTCTACAATCTAGTAGTTGGAACCAAACGTATGCCAAATTAAAGATGGTTTGAATACAAAATAAATGAATACATATTTATCCTGTCTTGATACTACTAATCTCTGCTTGAGTTAAAATCAATTATTTATTTACTGTATCTTTGTAACGCATTTAGTCAGTGTGCAAATAAAATGTTAATGCACTTTGGTGTCTTTGATGTTCCAGTAAGCTTACTTGTTCATGTGGGAGAAGCCAAATTTTCCAGCACTGTTTCTTTACCAAATAGGCCTCACTGTTGCTATTCTTTCTCTGCCCATCAGAAAACAGAACACCATGACTTATGCTAAAGGGAAGTTACATTTTTTCATAATTCATATAATCCATGTATTTCCATACAGTCGTTGTGGATGATGATGCTGTGGGCAGAAATCATCTCCAGTAACAGTCAGTCTTGTAGCAAATTTGTAGAGGCCTCTAACAGAAGCCTGCTGCTGTGTTGAATGCTAACAGTTTAGCTTCCAGACTGCAGAGACGATACTTCCCAGCAACATTTGCTGGATGACATCATCAAGCTCTACTAATCCACTTTAAACTCTGTCTGACTGCATGGTTAGAAAGTCGGACAGAGAGATGTTGGAACTGGGGATATGATCGATGAAAGAACTGGTCTGAACCTCCTCCTTCCCTCTCTGCTATTTGTTCCTGCTTTGTATCCAGGAAGCCTCCTTTTCAACTCTGTCCTAGTTCAAGTATTATTTGAGCTTTTAAGATGCTAAAAAGCTCAAATAATTCTTAAGAAGCTTCCAACTTTTGGACAAAATTAAGAGTAAAAAGGCCAACGGCAAAACCAGAGACGAATTGTTCAAACATGCTGCTCCAACATGCTGTCACAATTCTAGAAAAAGGAAATTTTAAATTTAAAAGAATGTAATTAAATGAAGTGGATTGATTTGTTTGTTTGTTGTTGTTTTTTGGCAAAGCATCCCATCAGTTATCTTCTGCTTGGCAGGAATATCCATTAATCTTTTGGCTTCCACTGAACAAAGTGAATCAAGGATGTTGTGAATATGGAAAAGACTCAGCAAATACATTTCTCCTATTCAAGCCTCAGGCAAGGCCTCAGGCTGAGGAGCATTGGCAAAACTGCAGTGGTGGAACAGCTGCTGATACTGTCTGCTTTCCTTGCACTCTCACCAACAAGGAACCGCTCATAGATTCCCAAATATTATCTAGTCTTTTAAGTATACACACTGATATTAAAAGTTATGCTGTTTTGGAGATCTGGAGTTGTGCAAAACAAAGGACAATAGGAAAAAATATGAAAGTTGTTTTTTTTTGGTAGAAATCAGTCTTAAACGAGTGAAGAAATACTTCAGCCTCTTTAACAGGGCACACAGGGAGAGCAGTTAGCCAGCTGAATCAATATTAAAGCTTTATGCCTCAGGAGCAGAGGAAGGAAAAGAGAGCAGAGAGGGTCACAGAAGAAGGAATGAGAAGATGGACGCGGAGCTTTTAGTGATTCATCATGAGCAGATCCCTTTCCTGGCTTGGATGACGTTTAAGGGCTCCCCTCTGCTTAGCTGCTTGGGAAAGCACAGTAGCTGTCGGAGCGGAGTTTCCAATCAACACTTCTCTTGTAAGGTGTGTGTAGGGGTGTGCTGGTATGAGTGGGTGCGTGTGTGTGCGTGTGTGTGGGGGGGGGTGTATGTGAGGGAGCAAGAGAGTCCCCTACATCATGATGGTCTCCGCTCTCATGAAATCTGTTCACTTCCCCATTTGTTATTGAAGCGGAAAAGTTTCATAAAGCACCTGAAATTGGTTGTTTAAAAGGAGGGTAAATTTAAGTTTCCCTGCAATGTTTTATAATTACCTTGTGCCAATGAAACGTATCTATTTAACCTCTATCAGTAGAAATCCATTAGCTGTGGCTTAACAATTCACTTCCCATCACTTACTTCCTGCCTGTAATTTATTGGATGTTGTTTTCCATCAGCGGCTTCTCAGATAGTGAGCTGCTGCTCATACTGGCTGCAGTCCTGAAGTGACTATGTACTCTATCTGAAAGCTTCTATATGTTCTATTGTTTCACACCATCAAACTGATGTTCATATCAAACAATCAGCTCAGGAAATACAAAATGTACAGAAGATGGTTTTATCATTTTTCTTTTAATCTATTCTCTAAGATAGCCATCTATTTCAGTGATATGACCATTTGAGTGGTTTTAATTTGCAAAAATGTGCTAAAGCAGCACATCTTGCCTATTTGGTAGCCATCTACCACTCCAAGGATTTGTATAATTGCATATTTATGTTTACTAATTTTTCTCATATGCACACTGTCCTTAGAGGCAGAAAGTAGGAGATGACAGGCATATTGGCACTAAAAAATTGTGAAGAAAATACAGAATGTTATATGTAATCTTTTACAATCATTGAAAGATTTTATTTGATGATTAGCTGATCAGATATTTGACATTATATTTTACTAATCAGCTGCAAGGCTTTATGCCCGTAGCTGTAGATTCTCTGAAGCTGCTCCAGCATGAGACTGGTATGAACTCCTACTGGAGGATAAGACAGGCCCTGCAGGAAGTTGCAGAAAAATTGCAAGAGAAAACTTGCAATTTTCTCTACTTATTGCAACAAGAAGAAATTTAACCAATGTCTTCTTACATGTCAATTTTTAAAGGGAATTTCACTGATAGATAAAAATGTCCGGGGTTTTAATTTGACTGGCATGATGCATGGAAACAAACAACCTTTCTTTTATTGGACATCCACCCTGAACTGTTGCCTGGTGTGGGATCAGACCAAATGGTGGTGAAGTGCGTTGAGCAGAGTGGAGATGGATGGAACTGGGTTGCGCTTCGTAAGCTGATGCTTACGAAGCGCAAGTGTAGTTTTACAAATGAACCGCAAAATAAATTTTCTTCATACCATTACTGTCGAAACAAATGGATGTTGGAGTTCACTATGCATAGGAGAGTCTGGGGCGATATGAGCTGTTTTTAATTACATCACCACACCAAAGCAATCACAGTTTGGTTGATAATATTTATCAGCATATGTTTCAGGATATTGTGCATCCCTTCAAACTATCAGGAGTGTGAACATAACTGTGTTGATAATATAGTATGTCCAGAAAAAATTAACTCACAGCACAACTTACCCCATGTGTGGTGTAAGTAGAGCATAGGTCCCCCCGTCCTCCAACTCGACTCCGCCCTTCACTCACTTTCTCCTTGCCTAAATCTTTTTCATTCACAAAAACGTTTACAATATTTTTTTTAGGGTGCTATTTCAACAATGTACAGCAATTTAAACTTTCTTGTTAGACCATGTTATAGAAAAAATAAAGCTTTAAAGAAATTGCAGCTTTGACCACAACTTTCTGAATTGCAAAATTAGTAAATATCACAGAAAAACACAGCCACATTCTCGAGGGACATGTAGCTACATAAAACACTGATTTTAAACACACTTACAAATTTGTTTTGTGAAGTAAACATGTTTCCACCGCATCTTACTACTGTTGATGTGAGCAGCGGCCATATTGAAACAGAAAGTTGCCCTGCAAGTTGTAACTAGGGACAGTGCAACGGAGTTACTCTGTTGCACTGTTTCCCAGTGAAATCCGACTTCAGGAGGGAGTTCCAGCTGTGTTTTCCGAATGGGAAGTGAGAATTTTCCAGTTCCGACTGCAAATGGAACAAGAACTCACTTTAAACAGAACCTGTCTAACAACATGATGTAGGCTTAATGCCCTGATCTAAAGATATTTAAGAACAGAAAAGAAGAAAAATTCTTGACATCTGTCTACCTGGGAAGGGTTACGAAGCAATTAGAGTGCTTCTAGACTAGAGTGAATTACAGTAACAACTTGTATCCCCAGATAGTTTTTACAGTGGTGAGGCTTTCCAGGAGTGGCTGGTTTATCAAAAGAACTTCAAGAACATGAGTCACCAAGGAGGTGACAAAAGAACCCAGAACAACATCTAACGTACTGCAAGTCTCATCTCCCTCAGCTAGGTTAGTGTCTATAATTTAACAATAAGAGGCCAAAATGGGTTCCAAAGTCACAATCACTGCTACACAAACAATGGCGAAAATAACTTGAGCAAATGTATAAAATGAAATAATGATTTCATCATATGAGAAATGTCATACTAACCAGCCCCACTTTCTATTATAAACCCTCGGTTGGGACACCGTTAGCAGCAACAGCCCCCATCAAGCATTCGAAATGATTGGCAAAGAATCCTTTACTGATTCTCCTTCTTTCTTCAGAGAAAGTTAATTTGCCATTGTAGAACAGACATCAAAAATATTCCTATGGCTTGGTTCAATGCCACAATGTCATTATGAACATTCATAACTAAATTACTTCTTCAATTTATAAGCAGTGTAAGTTTAACCACTTTTATCTTTAACCTTCACATCTCGTCTTGCTACCATCCTCCATCAGTAAGCAGAGAAAAGTAGGATACTGCCCAATTACTGTTTAATATGCCCACACTGGCTTTTCACGGACAAGTGCTGTTCCATCTCCCCGCTGAGATTTTGTCAAAAGTGTTCGAGGACAAAGTGAGAAGGCTTTCATCTATAAAGTCCACCATGGGAAATTAAGTGATTACTGGATCACAAGTAAACAATGTTTCAGAATGAAGTTAAGCTTCTGCAATAATTTATTGGTAATTCTTTATTCCAGTGTGTGCTTAGGGAGATGTTTTAATCCTGAATGCAGTTTTATTTGGCATCAAAACACAAATGAAAAATGGATACACTGAATTGTTTTAGCAGATAAATCAATGGCTAAGTGAATAACATTAGGACATAGCTTTTGGGTTACAGAAACGAACTGTGTGTGTGTAGAACCTGGATCCCATAAGAAGAAATACTGTTTGTGGATTTGTGGGTATAGGGCTAGGTTTAGGACTAAGGTGTGAACTGAGTTTAGTTTAGGATTGCGCATGTACTGGTAATGGTTAGGTCTACAGTAAGGGTTAGGCTACTGAAATGAATGAAAAATGAATGAAAGTCAATGCAGGCTGGACAGTGGCACAGTTGGTAGCACTGTTGCCTTGCAGCAAGAAGGTCCTAGATTCGATTCCGGGCCCGGGTTCTTTCTGCATGTAGTTTGCATGCTCTCCCTGTGCATGGTGAGTTCTCTCTGGGTTCTCTGGGCCTGTCTTTCTAAATTCTCCCTAGGTGTGAGTGTTTGCGCGATTATTTGTCCTGTGTCTCTTGTGTTGCCCTGTGATGGACAGAAGACCTGTCCAGGGTGACCCCGCCTCTCACCCGTTGACTGCTGGAGATAGGCACTAGCAGCCCTCACCACCCCAACGGGTGTAAAAAAATGGATGGAGGAAGGTCAATGTGAAGTTCTTGTGAAGGTAGAAATCTACTATGAGTGTGTTGAGCATGAGTAATTAAGTCCATAAGCACAACCAACATTAGAAAGTCATTTGATGAAGAAACTGAAGATATCAGATTTTTCTTTCTTAATTTTGCTCTTTTTTTTAATATTGTCTAGGGAACAAAAATGGTGGGAAAATATTAAATTACATACTTGTCAGATTGACTGAACATATATTTTCATGTGTTATAAAAAATTGACTTGAATTGATACAGCATGAATCATACATCAGAAGTTACATATTATTTAGTAATGTGTTACTAATTCCAGACAAGTAATTGATTAAAGTTACTTATTCAAGTCTCTGTGAGTTATAATTTTGTCTCATTTTTTTGGTAAAAAGATATAAAGATATGTTTTACTTAGCAAGAAAATTTGCTATTTTCTTGCGTCAATTTTAGTGGCGTCATGTGGGGGATTATAGTATGAGGACAACTCACATTAGATTGGGGTCATTCTGCCAGATGGCGGTGTAGAAATGCATGCACTTTGCCGCCGAGGGCCACCAAACTCTCTCATTGACTGTAATGGGTGAGAGCAGAGTCCATTCTGTGGCAAGCAATGGGGATATTAAACCCCAATTCACAAATGAAATTGTGCGATGCACCGCACCTTCGCACTGCTGTCTGGCAAAGTACATACAAAGCAGCCAACAACACAAATATGAACAACCTGTGGAGGATGGATGCTTACTAACTAGACATACCATCACTATTTTGAGTTAAAGTCATATTAAGTCCATTTTGTATGACACAGTTCTGGTGACAAAGTCTAATCTAGCTTGAAAGAGATTAGGGTGTTTAGCCGTTGCCTTATGTAACTAATAAACTAACTTGTAATCTAATTTTGTTACCCAGAATTCCCTGCACTTCCTGGCAAGATGACTCGAAATTTGCTTGGTGTTCACATATGCATTCGAATCACACCAGACTTCACTTCAACCCAACCGAGACCGATGTTTATAGGCAGAACAGAGTTTGCTTTTTTGGCCCACATCAGAGTTCAATTCAACATTTTAGGCAAATGAACTAGAGTTAATGTGAATGAACCCTAAGTTACTTTCTAAAGGATTGATCAGTAGTCAGATTACTTTTTCAATGGCACTCTGGCAACACTTCAATCTGCCTCCAGGGACAGAATTCAAGTTACATTTGTGAAATAAAATTGGGACGAGACATCATAAATATAGTTGGAACCAGGTGATTACATAAACTGATCAAAAAGGCATATTCACCTTTTTGCCTCACTATCTGAAGTCGAATCAGACCAAACTTGTCTTGTTTTAGACCAATTATAATTACCAAAATTATTTGTATGTAATACATCTAAGATTATTAACTAACTGGGTTACTCCTTTCTGACAACTGATCTTCTGTCCCACATGTGATTTTCAAGCGAACTGTACAGATCCCTCCATCTGTACAGTTAGCTGTTCAAACAACACAAAAAATGCATTAAACTTCACTGGCTAAATAAGGAACAAACACCTTATTAATAAACAACTTCATTTCAGTAGTCATTTACAGTGACCACCACTGTAAATCCCGCTAAACGGAAAAAATTAAAATATTACAGTAACTTAATAAATATTACAATATCCAATATGTATATTTTGTATGTAACGCTCCCCAGTGGAAATGTGTCACAGAACCCCACAGATATTTAGCCCCTCTCCACATATGCTATGGACTTTCTGGGCTTCAAGTAGTAATGCATCAGGCTGCATTGTGGGTACATGCCCTTGACCCATGTCATTTCCACACCAAGCCAATTATTCTAATATAAGGGCATGAAATTATCCCTTCAGGGAGAAACTCTGTGTACTCAATCAGCCATAGTAAGACAGCACAGAGGCTGCCCGACCCTCTGCAAATGTGTCAGTGTGTATGTTTTCCCACACTCCTATGGTTTTCTTCACTACCCTCTTTATCCATCCATACAGCTGTTTTTGAAAGCCTCTGCTGCTGAATGACTTAAATGTTGTCATGTTGCTCTTCCGAAGAGTTGCATGTAAAACAAGATATTTTTATAAATTTTTTGCTTGTTATTTTTGTCTAACATAAACATAAAGATGTCTTTAGATTACAATATGTAGTACTTAACTCCATAATCCAAAAAATAGATTTTTTTATTGTCATATCCAATGTCAACTGTCCGTAAAGGGCTAAAGTGTTTTTGTCATTAAATACAGAAATGGGGTGTTTTTGGGGGCAGCGTACGGTCAACTACTGTCCTGAGTTCATGAAGTTTGCTATTCCTGAGTCAGCCATATAAACCAGTAGAAATAGAAGAAGCCTTTTGTGTGTATAAAAAAAATACTGGAAAACTTTTTGACAATGGCTTTGCTGTTGAACAGTTACTTGTTTGAGACACTTCCAATGAAGCTTGGTGGTTTCTTGTTTTTTTTTTTCTCGATATCCAATCTTACTGCCAATCATCTCACAATGACAGTTTTGTATACTTCTAGATGTTGTCAAAAAAAAAGATGAAGGTGTTTCATTTAGTCTTCAATAAAATTCATTCAAATGTTCCAATTTCAGTAAATCTCAATTTTTTTATCTTGGATCTTCACGTACCTTCATGGATTTTTCTGTTTTTCTGAGTCAAAGCACCTTTAATGGACTTGAATTGAACTTGTATACGTATAGCAAAGACCATATGTTGATCTAATAAAAATAAAAATTTAGTTTTTAAGCACATTCTTGTTGTCTGAAAAACTAACAGTACACTTGTCACCTTGTGATGAACTGAAATCAACAACTTTCCAAAGCCAAAAATACCTTTACAATTGTTTTTCTGAAAAAAATTGCAATTTTATTTTACAATGTATTGTAAATGTAAAGCAATGTCGAAATATATTCTTGACTTTTGTGCAATAGAACAGTAATTTCATGCATTTAATTATGCTGATCTTAGCAAATATGATCAGCCTGCTGAGCTCCAATTGTAGAGTTTAAAACTCCTTCAAATTTTTAATAGCTGAAGCATGCACATTTCAACTAGATGGGACTTTCATTAGATGAAATGTCACAAAATGTCATTGTCAACTTTAATGTCATATTTTAGAGTGAGGGTGAGTTAAATAGAAGAAAAATATAGAAGGAAAGTGACTGTGCAGGATGTATGCCCTTACACTGCAAATATCCTAATGTTCCTTATGTTTGTGGATTCTGCAGGCAGCAGCTGCCTGCTGTCAGAAAACACTCAAGTAGTCATTTTAAAAAGAACATACTAATTTATTTCACAATTTATGCTGTTTTACTTGTGTGGTGTAATGCTTGCTCCATCAGTAGTCTTGTGTTCCATCTCCTTTTGCTCTTTTGCAAAACTAAAGGAAATCAGTTCCACAAACAAAGTATTGCAGAGCCTAAGATCACAAATATTTGGATATCTAGGAATTTGAAATTCTTAGGAGAGTACCACAGGAAAAAAGTGATATTTTCACACTTTACCTCAAAGCGGTGGAGGACCATAAAAATAGAGACGTTGTCGATACATAATCTTATTATACCTCATACAAAGAGCATCTTTGTCCGACAGCAGCTGTAGCTTCATCTTTTCAACTTTCTGAACTCACTGTAAAACCCAAACAGGTTAACTCAAATGATTCAGGGAAATTGGTAGCATCAATTGATTTAAGTTTTGTAACTCAAACTATTAATTTTATTATGTGATTAGAGTCACATAATAGAACTCAAACCAATTATGATAAGGCAAATCAAATGCATATGTTTGGTATGGATGGAAAGGGTATAAATACAGTGTGTGAGAAAGCTCCAGAAGGAAGATCTTCTTCATAGACATCAGCAACCAGAGCAACTATGCCTTCATCCTGAATTGAAGGCATAGTTCATTTCAGGATGAATTATTGATTAATAATATTAACGTCAAAGACAAGGTGAGAACAAATACATTTATTACCTACCTTTGACATTTTTAGTTGTTTTTTTATTTAATTCATAACCTTTCTTTTTATCCCAATGGGAAAATTATTATAATCTTCAAGCAAACATACTTTGCCTAAGAAATTGAGCTTAATAGGAGAAATCCCTGATGGAGCACTGAGTAGGAAGGCAATCTCAGGCTGGATAAACATTCCAGCCTGATACAATGTATTTGTGGGTTTGCTTATCATCATCCTATTCTTGGGCATGAATTAAGAGAGGGATTCAATCAGAAGTGGGATTCAGTCGTGCCCAAAGAGAACTTCTTCCAAGTATCCAGACTCATTCTGCTGATAATCTGTATCATTTCCAGCATAATGGAGCTCCATGTCACAATACAGAAGTGATAAAGTGATTCAGAGGTCATAACATTGACATGTGTACAGAAAGACAACATTTGAAGCCAACAAGCTATGATCAACTCCAAACACTGAACGGAAAAGAGACATGACTCAAGATTTGACTCAGAAGTTGCATTTGTGAGAAGGTAAGAGGCTTAGGGTCATTAGTAGTGAATACTCATATAAGTGTCACATTTAAACTTTACAAATGTTTTTAGTTTTTATTTAGTATACCATAGAAACATGTACAGCTATGCCACACTGAGTGCCACATTCAAAGTATAGTAAAATAGTAAAATGTGTCAAGAACTGCACTTTTGTACATTTAAATGTCAACCTTCTTTATGAACTTAAAGTGGTGAGTTGTGCTGGATAATATTCTGTATTTTTTTTACTTTTATGTGTCAGTTGGAAATCTGTTGTGTAAAGCCTGACTTCATTTTGGCTTGTTCTTTCAAGGCAGGAACTCAACTGTTACATTTTGAGAGCAGCAGTTTTTCCTTCAGTGAGAAGGGGCAAAATCTAGATTAATTTCCACTTCTATTAATACACAATTGTTCAGAGAAAATGGGAAGTGTGGGTGGTGACAGTAGAATTAAACAGCAGCATGATGAACTAGTGGGAAGAGAAGTCGGCAGCATATCTTAATGGTTTACGTTGTCAGGCGCACCATGGAAAAAATATTTGCTAAATTTTTTTGTACATGGCAGCCTGATTGCAGAGAGCAGATTAACACAGTCTGAATGAGTCATTCACAAGTACTCCAGAATCTTGAAAATATACCTATGTTTAAGATATTTTCCATCTGTAATATGACATATTCTGTAACTGAAAAATACAAATCTGTTGGAGAGAAAATTATTATGAAGTGTTTATATACAATATATATCTATGACAGTTAAAACTTCAACAAAGCAGGACCTGAAATTTCAGCTGAAACACAAATTTAAAGCATTGAAAGGTTTACTGAGAATTTGAATGAGATCATCAACAGTGGGACTAGGAACCACTAGGGACAGATAAACTGGTTTGCCTTGAATACTCTTGATGTAGTCATGAGCTCAAAAGGAAAACCACTAACCTCAAAATCTTTGGGGAGCAGGCGGCACAGAGTCTCTGTTTCTCAGTGAGACTACAGTGAGCAGGGGGTAGTGAGGGGCTGTGCCTGGGTCCTAGTTGCTGTGAACTGGACTCTGCAGATTTGCAGAAACTGGTCAATAGCAATAACTCTGGTAACACACAGCGGGCTAATTACAGGTTTATCAACCCAGGGAACAAACAGAACTCAGAAGTCAGGGAGTCAAAGCGGTCAGAACTAGGGAAGCAGAATCAGGCAAACTTATCCGAGGGTCAGGTGAGAATCTGGAGACAGACAAAGGTCAGGCACATGGAGTCAGTCTCAGGCTGACAGGCCCAGGGATGGGGCAGGAAACATAAGTCAAGGGGCAGAAACAGAGTTGTTGTCCAGATAACAAAAACCAGTGGGATATCCGACGTGGGCAAGGTAAGACAGGGAAATCTGAAAGACAAAAACGTGGACATGATTGTGATCTGGCAAAGAAGGAACAATGGATATCTACTTACTCTTGGGCTTTGAAAACTCTGGCTTTGTCTTTGTCTTCTACTAGTATTTTTATAGTGGTTTGCAAACAACTAAAGGTGCATTACTGCCACCTTCTAGATTGGAGTATAGATCAGATGTTCTAATCAAACCAAAACCATGTTTTTTGGATAGTAAGAGAGAGCGAGTATCATCACTACCTAGAGACACTTCTGGAGTGGAATGTACATGTGAGGTCCAGTATGTAAAACACTAAAATATTCAACTTTTTTCCCCAATATAGTTGGATGTTATGAGGGTTGGCAGGAGGAAATTGACTGTTGAACAAAAGAGAATGATGCTCGCCATCTGACACCTTGTTTAATAATAATAATAATTTTTAATATATTATTTTCCCTTGTGCTAACTAACTTCTGATATTAGAATTCAGTTGTCAGTAGTCAGCATCACATATAAAAACTACATGGTTGAGAAATTAGACACACACCATTGGCTGATGTTTAGAATGTCATGGTGACAGTTTACTAATGTTGAAGAAAAAGCTGCCCCTTAGAAAACACACATTTGATTGGACTGTACTAGATTCATTAAGTATGTTTCAGTCAGCTTAATGTAACTCATCTGAAAGCCAAATTCAAATCAGTTTAGGTAAAACACCAAGATGTGAATTGTGAGTATATATACACTGAAGAGCTTTTGTTATTCAGGATTACCTACAGTGGGAAATTGCAAAGAGACAAAAGTACCAGCCCTGAAGTCGTGCAGTTGGTGGAACTGCTTAATTCTCTCTGTAAACCAAGATGCTGGTTCAGGATTTGAACAGAAGATCAACACAAACCTTCAAACAGCAGATTGATGGTGTCTGAGAGCAGCAGGGATCAGTGATGTAACAGTGACAAACAGCGGTGCAGTCTCTGCTACAAAATGGCCCAGGGCACTCGGATGAAGTTCTCATTTTCTAGCTGATGACCAAGCATTTAATTCATAAATTCATCTGGTCATTAATTTATCTTCAAATTGAACTGGTCATTCCAGCAAGCCAGCTGGCGCCTCGGAAAGGAGTGATGCAGGTCCACTCAATAGGTTTGACCTTCCATACAAGACAGCTGGTCTCACTGGGAACACAGTCCTCACTAATAAAGCCCAGAACTCTGTTATAATAATTGATGGCACACAGGATGGATAACTTTATTTCAACTGTTTTACTATTCTGACAGTCTGAATGGGAAAATAAAACTACTGTGGTGTCCATGAACTGTACCTGCACATACTTTGTTGAAATTCCATACTTTTCAGGTTCAAATTTACAAAGATCTGAGTGTTTCGCCCTGGTGTGTCTGACGTTTGGCCCAGAATGTTTTTGGGTGACCCTTAAGTAGACTTCAACAATGGCCTGCCATCTCAAATGGTTGTTGCAAAAAGACTAAATAAAATGTTACGGTGCAGTTTTCACAATCTACAATAAAACCTACTTAAAATAGAAAATGTGCTCATCTTTTTTTCCCTCCCAATTGACTTTGAAAGTAAAAATGACTACAGGCAATATATGATATAGAGGTAGAGCGTGTCCTCTCTGGTAATTGTCAATAAAGGCCACAAGACCCAAAAATAACCACAAACACTATGTGCCTTTTACTGAAATGATTCTTGGGCATACCGGTTTATATAAAACTGGCTAAGCAAAGCAGTAAGGAGCCATTTCTAACATACACACAAAATGTAGACAGTGAATAAACCCCAAAATATCAGACTTTCATGATGTTCAAGGTGAATTTAGAGAAAGACTGATGGACAGACGGACGGATGGACGGATGGATGGATGGATGAATGGGTGGGTGGATGGATGGATAACCTGATTCACAACCAGATAGATTAGTGGCCTGATGGAAAATTGGACCTGTGAACAAACACATGAAAGAAACAAACTGAAAATGTAGAACATTTTTTGTCATATTTCTCCAGACATGTAAAATACATCTAAAGATCACATATTTTTCTAGACCATATAAGAATCCTGCAAGTTGTTCTCCACATTTGAAGTGAATGATAGTAGCATTGTATTCACAGCCTCTTGGACAAAATGTCTCAATTCAGCCTGTGACCTGACACACTGTCATTGCAGACAGCTAACATCTTCATTTCAGTGAGGTAACAAGTTCCGTGGTGTTTGTGGTTTCAAGGTGGACCAAAACTCAGAGCAGACACACACAATTTGTTAAAGCACATAAAAAAATCAACAGACAGAGAGGGACAGAGAGAACAGATGAAAATGAAAAAAAAATCAGAGGCACACTGATCATTAAATCAGCCTCTGAGCTGCAGCGTGGAGGCTGCAGATAGAAGAGCCAAATCAAACAGAATGTATTTTTGATCAGAGATAAAACTCTCCATATTAAGAGCTGAGTGACAGGCTCATCGCAGACTGAAGATCAAGGCCATGTTCAAAGGCAGAGCTGGTTCATGGGCTGTTAATATTCACATTAAGTATTCCACACAGAGGGACTCGTGTTTGACAACAAGATATGGAGCAGCGCAAGAAAGTTATCAGCCATAGTGTCAGTGGGGAGGGTGGCAAAACAAATCCTCAGCAAAAACAGAGCATCTCATAACAAACACTGTTAACATGCAGTCAATACACTGTAAAAAAAACATCTGTAAATTTCATGGTAAAAAATGGTAAAATACCAACAGTATCTGGCTGTAATATCCAAAACATTTTATTACCGTAGAAAATACATGGAATTACCGTAAGTCAACACTGCAAAAAAAGTTGGTAAATTTCAAGGTGAAAAATTATAAAATAGTTATGGTTGCTGACTGTAATATAAAAATTATTTCATTACTGTAGAAATGCATGGTATTACAATAACTCAATAAACATATATTTCAAGTAATTTTGACAGTCATGAAATGTATAAAACACAGAAATCTATTGTAAAAATCTAAGTAATTGTAAAAGTCATAGAAAAATATGGTAATATTGCCAGCAGCTAATTACCCTAAAATTTATGGTATTAAATGGCCAAAATTACAAATTTTGCTGATGTTTATATCTATGATGTAAAACCATAAACCAGACTGCAAAAATAATTTACAAATAATAGAATGCTGGTGTAATATTTTGGTTTATTTGTTTTTTTTAATAATTAAATTTATAATGCCTTTTATATCAAACTGAAATCTCAAAAGGTAAACCAGGGATCGAACTGGGAATCCACCAATTGCAGGGCAAACTTCTACAGCCAACATCACCATCATTTATGAGAGGGTCTGATTAAATGATGTATTTGGGATTATTTAATTTTATGCCGACCATAGATTTGTCATACATTAAAAGAACTGTATGTTAGGCCCTGCTGCTTGGACGAAGTGAAGTTGGTTTCCAATTGTAGCTTCCAATTTGGGAAATGGCTATAGGGCGATTCCACCTAAGTTTTCAGCATCTATAATTTACTCTAGCTAAAAAAACTACAAAAACTAGACTCTTCAAACCTGGACTAGATTATTCTCAACTAATAATAAAATATTTAAAACCAAGTGTGGGCTTTATGAAACCTTTATCTGATTTGTGAAACTTCAATAAAGAGTATTGCATAAAAATGGTGAAATCAACTTTTATTGAAGTTACACAAATCACAAACTTGGTTTTAAATATTATGTTATTAGTTGAGAATAGTAGGGAGATAGGGAAAGTTTTTCATTTTGTTATTGTGCTAAACAGCAGGGATTACAGTTAACGGATTTACTGTTATTTGTTATGTAAACAAAGAATTATCTAGTTTGTATTTCTGCTTGATCCTATTGCATCAGCAGCAAGATTCTTTTAACTCTGTTCCTGTAGTTGAGCGTGGCTCAGGATACGGTGGTGTCCTGAACTCACCACAGTATACTACTGTAGCCAGCAAGTGGTAGCACATGGTGCTGAGATCCCTTTAGGCCTGGTTCTTCAATTCAATAGGATGCGGCTACTGAATTGAGACCATAGGCGTAGGAACCGGGGGGGGGGACGTGTCCCCCCAATATTGGAGAAAGTCACATTCGTCCCCCCCAATAATTTTACCGCAGTTGCCAAGAGTTTTGAAATCTTCCACTCTCGTGCTTTTATTTTGAGGGCGCACTTCAGCACAGCGCTTCCCCCTCCTTTCCCCTCCCCCCTCTGAATGGCTCAGAGTGATCAGAGGCAGAAGGAGGCAGGAGCAGGGTCAGAAACTCCGTGTGAATGCGGTAACACGGTCTGTCGGGAATGTAGCCGTGAATATCGCTTGCTTATAATAAATTGCTGCCAGTTTACTTTCACATATATAACAAAATATTTTTGGTTAAGCTGTTTCAATTCTGGAATAGTCACGTGTTCAAAATTTTTCTGCTAATTTTGTCTAAAAGTTAGCTACTGTAGCCACAATGTTTTATTTCATCATAATGAGGCTGAAACAGCAGCAAAATGAGTCTTTTCGTTAGTGAGCAATGGCTACACAACACCTGATCAAACTGACCACTTAACATGTGTATTATATTATATTATATTATATTATATTATATTATATTATATTATATTATATTATATTATATTATATTAGATATAAGAATGGCAGTGCCAGAATGATGTTGAAGAAATGTGAAGAGACTGAAGAAACTCTGCTGAGGTCTTCATTTAGTTTATTGAAAAGTGTATTAATCAGTTTTAATTTTTAAATAAAGTAAACTATTTTAGTTTAGTTTATTTAAACTAAAATAGTTTAAATAAACTGCTTTAGTTTATTTAAACTCCTCTTTGAGAAGAGGAGGTCAGGGAAGACATAGGAGAGCCAGGTGGAACTTCAGGGTGTGAAGATAAAAAAATTATATTAATTATAATAGAACCAGAAAAGAGACCAGGTGAGGACTGATGTCAGGTTGATTTCTTTCAACGTTTCAATATTTTTTCATTATTTCCACACTATAAGGGTAATGGGTAGGAGACATGAAAAGAAAAGCGCTTGAGGAGAGGTTTAAAAAGAAAAGAGTGAAAAATTTTGCTATCAGAAACAGGTTACACAGTAAATAGAGTATACATCTGGAAATTGTTATATTGTTTAAATTCTCATTCTGCATGATAAAAACATACTTTTTTATCTTTAGTTAGTTCACAGTCTGATGCTGCACATTACATGAATCCATGCTGGGACATCAGTAGAAATGCGAAAAGCGGTCCAACGACCATCCGCGCCAATGCCGCCGAAGGCGGCGGAGGCGCAATACACAGGCCATACTGTCCCACAGTCCCCGAAACTAAAGCGGTCACCACTCGTTCAGACCCAGCGGTGAACGGGTACCCAGGCGACAAATCCAAATTAGGGCCGCTTTGGTCCTCTGGCCCATAGTCCAGGTCCGATTCTGTTCCAGGACCATTGTCCTTGCTGCGCTCCAGCCATGCTGGATAAAATGAGCCGTCAGCAAGGCGTGTGGTTTCCTCACCTTCCCTCTAGACACCTCACGTTCATGCAAAACCAGACGGGCCAGCATTGTATTTGCCGTATGACCCACAAATCTGGTTCGACAAACCCGGCATCTAATTAAATAAACACAATTTTGTGTTTGTGGGCCCCCGCCAGGCGGGACTAAATAAGCTTTGTGGGTACAATGGTTCAGCAACCATTTCTGGTGGCGGAAGCATTGTCCCTGCCCAATTGTGCTCGGCTCAATCCGTGATCTGAGTCCTGCATGAACGAGATGGTCCTTCAGGTTTCTGTTTCGTCGGAAAGCAGGCATGACCCTCCTATCGGTCAGCCTACCACTAACAGACTGAAATTCTAAAAAATTTTTTCTCAAACCACGGGCCAGATTTACATTAGCAGGTGTGCCAAGATGGCCGCCGCCGTCGCCGGGGTCCAATGAACTCCATCCCGCTCCGTCGAGAAGCCCTCTGGGAGCGCCGGGAGGTAACCTGGGCAAGACCTAATAAAACAATTTAGATGCCTCAACATAGCCTGTTCACGGTGGCTCAGAAGAGGTCCGAAGTTGACCTCCGGCACGAGTACCTGAGCCTCAGGGAATCTGTCAAAGGCGACCTGCAGAGCAGCTTTGAGCTCCACAATAGGTGTCGCCTTGGCCCTCTGAGCCCTGTTGTTGAGGCCAAAAGAAAGGATAACCCGTTCAACCGGGCACAGGATTGTTGCTGACCGCAGGAGTGCCTCGGCGTGTTTCCATTTGGCCCCCGGAAACGCATCGACCTGGAGGTCCTCTGCGTTGAAGGTGGGGAAGCGCGCCACGTTCGAATCCCCCAGAATCACCCATTTGTGGGTGACGGTTAAGCTCCAGTCTCGGAGCTTATTGGGGGTGGAAACGTGGCGTGTCGGACGGCGAGACTCCAGCTGACCTTCAGGCGTTCGGGGTTCCACTCTCTGCGGACCCAGAACGACCCGTCTCCCCCGAGGTTCTTCCCGTAGGGTCGGAGAGGCAGGAGCAGCGTCGGCCGCCACAACCGTAGCAGCAGCAGAAGCAGAAGCATCACGCCCAGCAACAGCAGCAACAAGAGCAGCAGCAGCAGAGGAAGCCGTACCTGCAGCAGCATCAGCAACATCAACACCAGCAGCTGCAAGAGGAGGAGCAGCAGGCTGACCGCCCGGTGGACCCGTAGCGACCTCGCTGTCCTGGAAGAAGTGCTCCAGTTCTTCCGTCGAAAGGTGGAAGAAGGTGGGCCCCATCGGGCATCGCGCTCCACTGAAGACGGCCGTGGAAGATCGGCGGTGGGGGGGCGGCGGGGCGCGGGCCCGAGGCCTGCGCAAAACCCGCTTCCAGCCCGGGTCCTCATAATCGTCCTCAAAATAAAGAGGCATAAGTGCGCCTTCGAAAGGAGGTGGGTGGCCGTGTCTGATGGAGGGCGACCGGGGTTGCGGTCGAGGTGTCAGTCACACAGACCAGCCGGTCCACAGGTTGAGCAGGGGAAACGGAGGGGTTGGCATCACCCTCGTCATCGGAGGTGAGTCCCTCACAGTCAGAAAAGGGAGGGCCAAACAGATCCTGGCTATGAGCCAGCTCACCTTCAAGTTCTTGTCTCCCACGCAGGTGGCGGCGCTTCTCCCTACGTTTCCTGGGAGTTTCAGCAAGGCGCTGCTCAGGCGTCATCTCCTGTGGCGACCAATCGCTACGCTGCGGCTCAGTCATGACGGCCACAGAGGTAAATATCCTCTCACGACCGCCTGCTGCAGGGACAGGAGGAGACAACATTTCCGCTGGAGCAGCAAGAGGGCTGGACAGACCAGGCGCGGGCAGCGACACTGGCACCGGTCGTCGCTTCCGCAGCTCGTCCTCCAACCAGGTCCGTGCTCGGAGCACCGTTTCTTCTCGGAGGCGACGGCCCAAGTTCCTACGTGCCCATTTTGCGGCCACCTCGAAAGGGGCCTCCCAGTCTTCAGGCCCAGTCTGCAAAAAGACTTCAAAGTCCTGCGCCCGACAGGCAGCATAATGGTCCCTCAAAATTAGTAATGTGGTGAACGTCCAGTCCCTAGCATTACCGCTAATCAAAAGGGCCGTTGCAGCAGAGGGGAAGGCCGGAGCAATTACAGCCGAAAGATGGTCCATAAGGCGCCGCAGAGAGGGCGGATATTGGTCCGTGTCATTGACCTCCACATTAGAGAGGTGATGAGTGACCTTAATGAGCCTATGGAGGATCCTCACCCTCTCTGCAAAAGTCGAATCTCCAGAGGCCTGCAGATTCCCCCGTGAGGGGCCGGGCCGTGCCAGGCCCGCTCCCTCCGTGTTGGGAAACCTCGAGTCCCAATGCGGTGTAGGCACGCCACGGGGCGGTGGCGGCCGGCGGCGCGGTGGAGACTCGCGGCGCGATGGAGGTTCGCCGCGGGGCGGTGGAGGCCGGCGGCGCGGCGCAGGTCTCGATCTGTTCAACCTGCGCGGAGGAGGCCGAAACCAGACCTCCGGCTCATGTCTATGCGGTGGAAACCGAGTCCAACTTACTGATGGCCTCCAGATCTCAGTCTGTAGTGTAGGCCCTCGCTGGTCCGCGCGCGGCCATCTTGGATGACGGTCCTCCGACAGCCAGCGCGGACGTTGGTCCTCATACCGCCATCGGTGCTGCGGTCCCGCAGGATGTTCCGGACGGCGGCCGCGGACTCCGCGGACCACCTCCGCATACGAAGGAGGGCCCCATCGGGCATCGCGCTCCACTGAAGACGGCCGTGGAGCGGAGGAAGATCGGCGGTGGGGGGGCGGCGGGGCGCGGGCCCGAGGCCTGCGCAAAACCCGCTTCCAGCCCGGGTCCTCATAATCGTCCTCAAAATAAAGAGGCATAAGTGCGCCTTCAAGCGGAAAACAGAAGGATAACTAAAACTAAACTAAACTAATAAACTGAAACTTAGTAAAAAACAAAGAGCTACGTCCGTGGTGTAGACTGTGAAGGTCCACATACTCCATCCACCTCTAACATCAATATTTTTGAGGTCCAACTTATGTGCCCATTAAATGCAGAAGACTTTACAGCATTGCCAAACCCTGATGTTTGTCTCACACAGGCGCTGGGAGTTCATATTGAAAATGTTCAGGCCATGAGAACTTTGTTACTCCCATAATCTTGAGTCAAACTTAATCTTTAGAAATTTTGCCACTGTAAATTTCATTTTACAAGGTCCACCGATTGCAATTATGGATGATCGACAATTAATCTTTAACAAAAGAAAAAAATTATGTGCCGATTATGATTTTTGAAAAAAAATAAAATAAAATGTATTCTGATTGATGCTAAATACAATGAAAAAGTGGCTCAGTTTGATGCAGTGAATTGAATATTAACTTTTAAAACAGAGATATTACCTGTTGGACCATTTTCTCAGTCAAACCACTCACAGCAGAGCAAAAGGATAGTGGGAGCTCAGGTGTCTGTTAGATGTAACAAGTATCATTTTTATTTATTTTGTAGATCAAACTATTGCACTGATGTAGAGAGTTGATCAAGAAGAACAAAACTTGTTTTTAGATTTTATTTTTGTTGGTCAAACTACTGTATTGAGTTTAAAACTGCTGAGTCCCATTTTATGAGCTGTTTATTTACTGTGGGTTTAGAAAGAGGCAGAACCTGTTCAATTGCCAGTCAACTTATATCAATGCATTTTGACCAATAAAATATATCAGAATCTGGTAGCCTGTGTGTGCTACCAGAGTATTTAGCTTGCTAGTTGTGAGGCAAATGATAAAGTGAGTGTTCAGTCCTGGAATGACAGTCATTATGCTACGTGGATCCATAACTTTAATCTGATTATTGGATTGTAAATAGTAATGCTTTAGAATACTTGTTACTGAAACGGGCTCAGATTAGAATAACGCGTTACTGACATGTTGATGGCATAGTTGTTTATGACCTTTCTGCTCAAGCTATTTACTGATCTGTCAGGTTTCCGATATGCGTCCCCCCAATGACAGACTCGTTCCTAAGCCCTTGATTGAGACATTCTTTGAAATCAAGTTTCTGCTGGGTGTTCAGGAGGAAAAGGAGAAGAACAGCACATTTCTGCATCACAGGTGAGCTCCTTTCACAGTTTTAACTGAAGTTAGCTAACTTTAACCAACTGATAAAGAAATGTTTTCCTGTAGTTTCTGAGCCACACTGTTTATGTATTGCAGCTATCACCAACCTAAACACAAAGAATATAGTGAGTGTACATAAGGTAGTACAAAAAGGGAAGGTACTTTAAGTTAAAGGTTTTACCTCCGAAAAGACACGTCCTTCCTTCTCATGTAGTAGCCACAACTGCAAAGGCGTATGGTGGCTCGAAATTTGTAGTCCATGGTTATTCCATGCCTCCTTGAAGCATTGAAGGCCATGTTGACTATGTAGCATGAAGCATCTGTGTAGTGAATACAACTCAACCTCATGAACAAAAATGTTAAATGAAAAATAGATAAATGTAAAATGGGTAAATAAAAAAGGGATATATGAGAAATTGATAAAGTAAACTGGGAAACTGAAATTGTTATGAAAAAGGGAAATTGAAAAGTGAATAAATGAAACAGATACATGAAAAATGGATAAATAAAAAAATGGGTAAATGAAAATGGGAAATTGAAAAATGGAAAAATGACAAAAGGAAAAATTAAACCTGGATAAATGAAAAGGGGGAAATTAAAAATTATTAAATAAATCTGGGAATAAATAAATGTATAAATGAATAAATATAAATGGGAGTAAAAATGCCAATTACTCATTTATTTATTTCACTCATTTATTTCTCATTTATTTATTTATTTCGCTCATTTATTTATTTATTTTACCCTTTTTTATTTATTTAATTTTGGCTGAAATGGCTCTTCATAGATACTAAAAAAATAAGTAAATCGGCCAGGTTTGATTTGATTTAGATTTTTCCTACTGTCTCAGACCAAGCAAAATCAGCATAAAAAATACCCAGGAGGCTTTTCATTATGACTTAGGGAGAGATTTATTTCCAAAATATATTAACCATTTTTGAACAACAATGCATGAAGTACAGAGATATATGGAGCTAGTTTCCACTAGATATGAGGAAAACAATAAACTTTGCATTATATGTGAGTAGCAAGTGTGGATAGAGTCAATTCATATGACCAAAACTACCGATGGTAAATGCATGAAGCAATAAACAAACTGCGTAATGACAAAAATATGCATTCAAACTGTCCATTCTGATATTATGAAGCCTAGGCGTAAATTCAACCTGTAAGACTCTTCACCTCAACCAGCACCACTTATCACCACGCCTTCGCCTCAGCCAACCAGGTCGCACCACCTCGACCCAATCAACCTGCAAGAGCTCTGTTAAAAGGCAAAGCAACCACCGATCCACCCGCTTCAGACGTGCTTCAACCCACCTCCTCCCCTTCTCCACCATCAACTTCCCAGAAGCTTCCAGGTCCCTGCAAGACTCCTTTCTCCAAGCCCCGCTCCACCACCAGTGACCGGGCCCGGGGGGAAGACCTACCTGAGCTTCGCTGAGCCGATCATTCAAGCTCGCAGCGATTCTCAGCACGCACGTCTTCTGCCGGTGTCCGAGCGCCAAATTCTCGGTCCATTAAAATTGTCTAACTGCTGTTTCTCTCTCTGTGTGAGTCTCTACAGATTGAAATGCTTTTAGCAATTGTGGGAATGAAATCATCATCAATAACAGAAATAAAAGGTTTAAAACATCGGTCTGTGTGGATTTAATCTATATAAT
>CAEGAE010064538.1:0-48350 GCA_903067095.1 Girardinus metallicus | reverse complement strand
TATATATATATATATATATATATATATATATATATTCACAAATAACAATGCAAATTCAGCGACTTGTGCATGAATGCATATCCTGAGGATATGGCCCTCCTCCAGCCAATATGTTATGACTCTTATGTCATAACATATTGGCATGTTATGACATATGTCATAACATATGTCATAACATATGTCATAACATATGTCATAACATATGACATAACATATGTTATGACATATGTCTTCAGTTTCTTAAGAAACAACAGTTTCCTAAGAAATAACAGTTTCTTAGATCCTAATGTTGCTGAAACCATAGAGCTCTACCTGGGGAGGCAAAGAAAAGGAAGAGGCACTTACATGTGTCAAAAAAGACATTAAAAGTCAGGCGTTGTTGGCCCGTTGAAGCTATCTTTTCATTTTTTTTCGGTAATATTTAGACATTATCTTTATTTAGACATCTATTTTGCTTTTCTTTTTAAACCACATATTTACATTATCTTAACATTTTAAAAGGAGTCCACCAAGGCTCACTATTAGGCCCAGGTAAGGTTTCTATTTTTAATGACATTTGAAAGATTGTCTTCAATTGAAGTGCATTTTTATGAAAATAGGACCATCTTTTGCTTAATTAACTCCACTCTGTGGCAGGCTAAAACCAAACCACATAATAGCTGCTGCAGCCATCATTGTAGACCTTAACATTGGTTCTTATTTTCATATATGAATCCTTAGAGGAGACCTTCCTGGGACAGCATCATCCTATTGGGTTTTTGGCTGAGTGCATATCAATGTTTTAGTACAAAATAAATTCAAAAAATTAGTGGACTTTTATTATTGAATAAGGGATTGTCTTAATTTATTAATTTGAAAAAAAACTTGCTTCAGACATTTTTTTGACTGTTCTCGACTATGTTACATAAATACTAAATTAAAGCCTTTTCAAATTGTTTAAAATGAAGGCAGAGTCACCTCTTCTGTGTTTGATTTTCAGCTATATTTTGTTTGTATGGCAGTCATATTTTAATTATTTTTTAGCCTGGGTCGTCAGTGAAAATAGTACCTAGTTCTGCAGTATTCCACAAGGTGGCCCCATCAAACCAACCTGAATCTTTTTACGTGAACTCACACAGATCTGACCCTGCAATCTCATCTCGCAGAGTCAGATGAGATTGAGTCAGTTTGCAGGAGTTCCTCTTCAGGATTATAACTCACATTTGTTTATCTTCCTCAACTCTGTGTTCACACTCCTCATTCTTATCTTTCCCTTCTGCTTCTTACCAGCTTTTTATAGACTTTAGTTTATTGTCATGAAACCTTGCCTTGGTGTGTCTTTTTATAATTAATTTGCAGCAACGAGTTGCCGTCAAAAAGACGGGGAAATGAATATTATTCAGTGGCAAGAATATTATTCAAGTGGCAACAGTATGAGAGCACACACTCAGATACACCACTAGCAGTGTGTTAAAGGTATTCTTCCTGTAAAAGAAAGCCAACAGTTGCACAACCCAGGGAAGACATGTTGATCCTCACATGCTGGATATAATCTCTACACTACAATATCTCACATACGGTGTTTATTATGAAAAATACCTCAGTCTTTCTGTATCAGGTGAGACTTTGTTGTTACTGATGGGTTGTAAAATAGTAGTTTTGGTGGAATTAGTCCACCATACACTAACATTTATATTAAACCAGCTGTTTGTTCCCACAGGGACTCCAAGCAACCCAAACCTCCACCAGGGACAAAGTGGAAGGAGGTTCGCCATGACAACAAGGTGACGTGGTTAGTATCCTGGACAGAGAACATCCAGGGCTCCATCAAGTACATCATGTTGAACCCGAGCTCCAGAATCAAGGTGTCTGTTTTTTCTCAAACGTTCTATGCATTCATTAGCCTTTTTTTTTTTTTTTTTTTACATTTTTACCTCAGTTAAAGAAAATATTTGTGTGTGTGTTTGTGCAGGGGGAGAAGGACTGGCAGAAGTATGAGACCGCCAGGCGTTTAAAGAAGTGCGTGGATCGGATTCGTACTCAGTACAGAGACGACTGGAAGTCAAAAGAGATGAGGATCCGGCAGAGGGCCGTTGCACTGTATTTTATTGACAAGGTGAGTAAACCTCCGTAATTGCTGTCTTAATTAAGTTGAAACAATAAACTTAAACATTGCGTTTCCCCCTGCGTAGCTGGCTCTGAGGGCAGGGAACGAGAAGGAGGAAGGTGAGACGGCAGACACGGTCGGCTGCTGCTCGCTGAGGGTAGAGCACATCAAGCTGTATCCCAAGTTGGACGAACAAGAGTATGTGGTGGAGTTTGACTTTTTGGGAAAAGACTCCATCCGCTACTACAATAAGATCCCTGTGGAGAAGCGGGTGAGTTGCAACATTACAACAAACAACAACACCATAGAATCACAGTAGAGCAAAACAGACCCTCAACATGATACTGCTGCTGTGCTTGAATGTTGGTCTAGTGGTCTAATGTTCAGATGTCATTTTCCCCTTTTCATTAGAAATGTCATGGTGCAACAGTGAATGCAGTTAAAGAATGAGGGTTGCAACTTGTACAGTTTTTCTCATCCACATTGATCCTCTGTTCATGTCGCTTCAGGTCTTTAAAAACCTTCAGTTGTTTCTGGAGAACAAGCAGCCAGAGGACGACCTCTTTGACAGATTGAACGTAAGAAAAGTGCCAAAATCTGCCTTCAGGATGTGATTTACGTCTGTGGTACTTTTCCTCACCTACACACTATCCGTCTTTTTTCTGCATTTCATGTAGACCTCCATCCTCAACAAGCACTTACAGGAGCTGATGGATGGACTGACAGCCAAAGTTTTCCGTACCTACAATGCCTCAATCACCCTGCAGCAGCAGCTCAAGGAACTTACCTGCCGTGAGCAGCTTTACTTCTACTCACTCCAACCATCTGTGTTTCTTTGAAACGTTCTCCTTTATCCGTTTCTGTTGTTGTTGGGTTCACAGCTGAGGACAGCATCCCAGCTAAGATCCTGTCATACAACCGAGCTAACAGAGCTGTAGCCATTCTGTGTAACCACCAGAGAGCTCCGCCCAAAACATTTGAGAAGTCCATGCAGAATCTTCAGACCAAGGTAACCATCCCTTAGTAAAAGTTATTTTAGGAAGCAAAAAAAAAAAAAAAAGAAAACAAACAAAAAGAGATGCATGATCTACACTAATTTCCTCATCCACCGTGTGTTTGTGATGCAGATTGATGAGAAACAAAAGCAGCTGTCTGCAGCCAGAAAGCAGCTGAAGGCCGCCAAGGCCGATCACAAGGCCTCACATGATGAAAAGAGTAGAAAGTAAGAACACCTGAGAGCTGTTAGCTGTCAGCAAAGTGTTTAACCTATCGCTTCCCTTGCTCTCTCTGTCCATTTTGGGGCAGAAAGGAAAGAAGTTTTTAACCTCCACAGCTGAATGTGCACATGATGTGTGTTTTTATTTCTTCATCAAAATCTCTGGCTTATTTTGACGTCCTTGTTTCTGTATTCTCTCACTCTCAGGACTGTTGAGGTGAAACGTAAAGCCGTGCAGAGGATAGAGGAGCAGCTCATGAAACTGCAGGTGCAAGCCACGGACAGAGAGGAGAACAAGCAGATTGCTCTGGGAACCTCCAAGCTCAACTACCTGGATCCACGCATCTCTGTTGCCTGGTATTTACTCACTTTCCTTCTTCCGATGCTGGGAATTCTACAGGTGAAAAGCTGGAACGTCAGGGTAGAGAACCGAGTGATGCTCAGGCCAGCCATTTGTTTGGCTGGCCGTGTGGGCCTCACGTTTACCTCGGTGACAAAAAGGCAGAAAACGGCCTTGCATTGTAGGAAAAGAAGCAGCAGAGGTAAAACAGCTAGTGGCTGCAGAATGAAAATAAGAGGAAGAAAAAGCGTGTGAGCGCCAGGAACAATGGGGTTTGTTTCTGAAAGCTAGGGAGCGTCCCCAAACAGCTCTCCTTCCTCCATGTGGGAAGTCCATAAGGAACTGTCTGTGGCAGAATGCCTCAGAGAAAGAGGGGAACAGTGGCCCGCCCTCCCTAAACGATGCTCCACAGCTATTTATGGAGAAACTTGTCCTCAGGCACAATGGACGAAGGAATGCTCTCTGCTTTAGTGTAAGGGATGGGGGGGTCCCAGTAATGGGGTGGTGCCTGGAAACCTGGTTTACAGTGTAGGGCTTGTGACAATAAGGGGAAAAAGGTTAGTTGGTTGAACAGTCTGCGTTTCTACAGGATCCTGCCAGTTCACTTCATCCCTCTAAATTACTGTATTGTGGATTTGAGGAATTTGATAATAGTTTTAATAATAATAAAATTTAATTATATAAGTTACGCAAGTAATATTTTATCATGAAGTTTTTTTCTGATAGACCAGTACAAAGTGGAAATGATACATGTGCCGTGGACTTGTTGAGTTTGGTTTTGATAGAGTTCTGTTGTGTTGTTGATACCCAGCTCTGTTTTCATGGTGCTCTTTTGTGTTTTGTTTTAGTTCTGGTTATTCGCTTTGTATCAGTTATGTCTTCTTGGATTAATTCATACATATTTACCATAATTCAATTTCCCTCACAGGTGCCATTTATGCAGTTGATTAGACTCACTCTGTCCTTTTTTCCACTAATCACCTCCCCCTAACTCCAATTGCCTGCCTGTAACCATTTTATTCTCATATATTTATATTTAGTACCTCTACATGTTCTCCTCTTTTCAATAAGTCAATTTCAATATGATTCTGCCAACTTTCTGCATATGGGTCCAACTCAGCTTTTGGCAACCTCTTTTTTTTCTTTACAATTAAAAAACTTTAAACTGTGGAAGACACTATCTAAAGGCCATGATAGACCTTATAGGCAACCGTTGTTTCCTCAGAAATAAGAATACATCTGTTTATCCCATTCCTTCGTCAGCACCATTAACATGATAATGTTATTTCATCTGCATCAAAACTGACCAAAAAGTTTGAAAGTTCTTAGAGAGAGATTATATCTTTTCTTCAGCATAAAGAACTCCAGAAATTCCCGCAAATTGTTATAAAACCGGCAGCCGCGTTGAAATACAATAACTTTTGTCCAGTCTTGCTTCAGTGAAAAAAAGTTAGAATTAGAAGAACAAACTGCTGCTCATATTTTTGTCCCTAATTAGTTTGTCTTCCCTTCTGTCCAGGTGCAAGAAATGGAGCATTCCAATTGAAAAGATCTACAACAAGACTCAGAGAGAAAAGTTTGCCTGGGCGATCGACATGGCCGAAAAGGATTATGAATTTTAACTGCACTTAGTATTTTTATTTGAACATTTCTACACAAGCCTTTGATTGTACAGATGGTTTGTCGCCGATGTCAAATGATTCCACTGCGCGATGGCTGTGGGACGAAGCCAGGACGGCACCCAAGCTGTGATCACAGACAGGTTTAATAATCATGCTGTAAATATCGACTGGTTGTGTACAGGCGAAAATCAACTCTTGAAAGATTTCACCATGTTGCCCCATACGGCATCTCTCCTTATAAACATTATGATATTGTATATGTAGCTGCAGCTCTTTGACCGTAACCCAGCAACCATGATCACGTTAAGTATTATGTTGTGTCAAATTAAATGTTTTGAAATGCTAAGCCATCAGCTCTATGGCATAATAATTCTGATAGAATAATAAATTATTATGTTTTTCACTAACGTAAGAGATTATGATGGTTTTGACGAATGTTTAGGTGGTGTTCTTTAAATTAAGCAGGACGAAGCAGCGACGGCGAGGAACTAAACTCTAGCACTATGCTAATACACATTAGCACACAGAATGTCAAGTTTCATCCATGCTGTTTATTTCAGGGATCTACATACTGTCATTCTTTTCTTTTGTTTTGAAGCGTGTGCTGTATGCATCCTCAACAAAAAGCCCTTATTGCTCTATTGCAAATCTTTAGTGAGTGTATGTTTCCTCAGTCTTACAGTGAACAAGGCCTAACGGTGATTTCGGTTACTTAAAATGCCTGAAGCATCATGTTTTTGCGTGCCAGAGCTCAAAGAGACCGTTCCCTCTGACAGAGGGGTGTGGAGTTTTGCCAAAAATGATCACATCATCTATCCTTGTAGGTGTGCTGTTTTTGTAATGCTATAATAGTAAAGGACATGTCTTTGAGAAATCTTCTAATGTGAATGAATAACTTTTGTCATGAATATTTCTTGTTATTTGATCATTTATCACACAATCCCACGCTGATTTGAAAGCTTGTTGTTTAGAGCTTTGTAGTTTTCAGAATAAAACATCAACCTTGTTCTATTTGTCTGCTATCCTAATCTTTTACACAGTAAGATTAAAAACAAGCTGTTTAGAGTTCATCAGATGGATTCAGGCAAATAATCCTCAATATTAATATCACTTTCTTCCATACGAATTTATCTCTGCTGTTTTGTTTCCAATGACATGCTGTGGAACAGCTGAGTGAAAACAATAAACAGTGTCCGGTTCTTACTGTAACCGTAACGAAAGGTTTTAGGAGAAAGAGACTGAAAAAGGCGCTTCTGCTGAGAAAAAGTTACCTGAAGTTTACAGTGAAACTTCAAGAGAGCTTCCGGAAGTGAAGTTAATATTTTCAAAATAAAAGACAGCTTTGCGTTCGTAGTCTGTTTGAAACTCAGTCATTTTTTAGGAAAATCGAAGCTTACAATGGTTGTCAGAAGTCTATACTCCCCAGTTATGGTAGACTGTTTTTAAAAAATAAGATTGTAAAAATAAAAAGCATGTCGTCGTTTTCCACTATTTGAATCACTATTTGATTCAGTTTCAGCATTCGTTCTTTTAGGGTTCACATCTGCTATCAGTTATATTGCATTGAATCAAACCAAGAAAAAAAACTGTCCTACTTGGATTTGTCCATTTGTAATCCTTCAGTTAGAACTACCGCTTGTTGACAGATTACTAAATCAGAGGAAGTGTACAAAAAGTTTCACAGCTACCAAGACACAATGTGGCTTTTAATAATTTGAGAAAATAGTGATATTACAAAAGCTGGATATTTTTACTTAAGTTAGATAAAAAAAGATAAAATAATAAAAAAAAAGCTATATGACATCTGGACAAGCAGTTTGCAAAGAAGCTGACACCAACACTGATGATGCTTAACTTTAAGTTTTGGATAAAAATTTCCAAATAATTGTTTGACACAAAT
Source organism: Girardinus metallicus (assembly GCA_903067095.1). Lineage (NCBI taxonomy): Eukaryota > Metazoa > Chordata > Actinopteri > Cyprinodontiformes > Poeciliidae > Girardinus > Girardinus metallicus. The sequence goes on along the minus strand of CAEGAE010064538.1, from coordinate 41,186 downwards.
TCAGCACTGAGCATAATCCAACAAATATCATGCCCTCAGTGAAATGGAAGGATGGAAGCATCATGCTCTGGGCCTTTTTTTTTTTGAACAACTCCAATGTCTAATTTTTGATCCAAAAAGTAGAGGATGTGAGCTATAAAGCTGATAGATAAAGAGTGATTTAATTTTTTCAACATCACTGTGAGTCCAACCATACAGCTAAATCTGGGAGGAAATGTAAAGTTTTGTAATGGCCTATCAGCAACTAAAACTGACTACAAATTTGCTTAAATAACTATGCAATCAGTCATGAGCAAGTACTCTCAGACCACACTTGTTTAATTGTGCCAGAGTAGATCATTTTAACCATAGACACAGTAGTCATTGAAAGTGGAATTTAGGGTTTGAATACTAATCCCTGTGATAGTTTTACAGTTTTATTTACCTATTTAAATTGTTCTTGCACAATTAGTTTATTGCTAATATCTGATCAATTTTGTTAATTGAATTCTAGGTGAAACATCAGCTTGTTAAAACAAACGGACATTGTTTATATTTTATTTTGAAAATCCGCAGCGGAAGCTTGCTTTTTGACTCTGCATGGGATGATGCTGCTGCCCCTGGACCGAGAGGGGGGAAGGGCCTCCGCTGGTTGGATCCGAGAACAGACAAACTTACGTAGTCTTGGCTCACCGCTGGCTGCCTCTCTCTATGGACGGCTGGAGGGGAGAGGGAGGAAGTGCTGGGATTGTAGCTGTTGTCGTCGGCTTCGTGGTGCCTTCAGAGGGCCTGGCGATGATTTAATTCACGCAAAACCCGGGTCCGCGGAGTGGAAAAGGAGCAGGAGAAAGAAGGACGAGGGGAGTCGGACTAGAGGAGAAAGGAGGAGCAGCCGTTAGAGATGTGCGGTCGGGCCGAGATTGCTGCGGTAGGTAGTTACGGAGCTCCCCAGCTACTGCTACGTGTTGTCCCCCCCACCCCCCCTCCCTTGTTAATTTCTCCCTGGGTGTTAAGAGTAATAAAGAAGGATGAGAAAAAAAAGGCAGGGTAGCTGCTGCTACCCGTTTTTGACGGAAAAATCCAGCCATATTCTTCTGTCGGCCCAGGCAAAATGCTAGCAGCCACCGGCCCCATTTCCACGCTGGTAAAATAGTGAAAAGCTCCTTGTTGGACTGCTGTCCCCCTTTGCGGCTTTAACGCTGTCGTTTTCTTAAACTTGCTGTATTCAGAGGGGAGCTTTGTTTTCCTGCAGGGCACGGGCCTGTTGGCTTCTTTTACATCATTCTAGATTAAAATAAACCTGACAGCCTCCGGATTAAATTGAAAAAATATGCTTATTTAAAAGTTATGTAGTGTTATTAGTTTTAAGTGTCTAATGACAGGAAAACAGTTTTTGTGGAGGTAATGAGCTGTCATTTGTCTACAGCACTGTTGATGGTAATTAAACAGAATTATTCTCCTGTCTGTATGTGAAGTAGTGTAAAAAAAAGTCAGCAGCATGTATGAAATAACTAAAATGTATATTTTTCCTTTTAAATCTATATTTTTCTTTTCTAATCCATATTCTAATGTGATACAGATGTATACCCTGCAGTGACTTATTGAAGGTATTTGTGCTGAGAAATCTGAAAAAAGGCGTCAGAAGTCAAAAATGTGTAATTCATCAAGATCCAGAAATCCCAATTTTATTCACTTTTTCTTTTTCTTTTTTAGCCGGCGTGTCAAAATAGTAATCAGAAATTATGTTTACGTTGCATTAATTTACTGTCTGGAAGGATTTTCTTTAAAAAGTCTGTTTAATATAAATGGAGAGAATAACTTTTTTTCTTCATCATCTTAAGATGTCTTTTTTTTTTTAGGCTTTGGATGCTCAACATTTGAGAGCATTTCTGATTTTAAATATGTATGTAAGCATTTTTACAGAAGTTGCACGTCGAAAAAAAAGATTTATTCAATAGGTGTACTAAATGAACATTTAAGTGATCATGTGTAGGTTTAAAATTTGAAGACAAATAAAACTTCGTTTATGGGTGATTTGCATTGAAAACTCTTTAGATAATTCGATAAAAGACATTGTATGAATGCCCAGATTTTATAGTAGTTAGAACAATTATAAGCATGTTACAATCCTTTTATTCAACCTAAACATCACATTCATCACTACAGAAAATAACATTTTCACCATTAACAGCAGCTGTGGTTATTGTGACTTGAACGAAAACTGTTCAGCTTGTATTTTGTTTCCAATGAAACCCAATACAGTTAAATCCTGAAATTAGATTGTAAGTTTTTTGTTTTTTTTCTGCTGGATATTGGGCAAGCTAATCGTGTTATATATTTTTAGATGAAATATATGATTTTGCCCTGCTAAAACGTCAACAATAACAAGCAATGCAATCAACAAGAATGAATGAATGAATGAATGAGGAGAAAATGGATATATAATAACCTGGGCACCTCATAAATAGAGGTAATGCAAACAAAAAGCTTTTTCTTCTTTTTTGTTTTGTTTGTTTTTAGGAGATGGGTTCAACCAGTAGCATAAGAGAGTTAAGAACAAACGATAGCCGAAGTTCAACTGATACGTTAAAACAATGCTGCACAATGTCAGAGTAATCTTGCTTTAGCATTTTAGTCTCTAGGATCTAAATCAGATCTAGTCATAAACAGGTTAAGTTCCTCCAAGGCTTAACAGCTGAAATATTGTAACTAGTCGAATGTTTCGACCAGACAGACAATGACGATGTTGGACAAATTGAAGCTGTGTTGCTCATTGGGATCCAGTATGTTGTGCAGCCCTTGTCCCAGTATTATATTTTCCAGGTTTTAACTTCCAAGTCTTTGCCCTAGTTTAATGTACCGGTACATACAGGATTGCAGTACTCTGGGGAACTGTTGTTTCATGCATTCCCCTCCTCCTCCCGCTGTAGGTAACCCTGTCTAGGCCTGGACCGAGCAGATTGTTCTGAGAGGAAACGGATAACAAACGGGGGAAGTGAACATGGCTGGGACCTCTGGCTTCTTGTCCAACGGACCTGTTCCATGGATGGACGACACGGAGATGAACAACCTGTACCGAGACCTGGAGCTGGGCACAGTAATGACTCTGTTTTACTCTAAGAAGTCCCAGAGGCCAGAGAGACGGACTTTTCAAGTAAAACTGGAGACGCGGACTATTATCTGGACGCGAAGCACTGACAAAATTGAAGGAGAGAGTGAGTAACTTGCAGAGACACGCTCACACACTGGGATGTTAGTGATTTTCCTTTTGAACAATGTTAGGATGGAATGCCATTTGTGCCAGAACTGGTTTGTGTCCATGAAAGCAGGCACCAAGGAAAATGAACCGTGTTAATTTGGAAATACAGCAGTGGTTCCTGATGCCTCCTAATTTGTTTTCTTAACGCATCAGACTATTTTCTGGGTTGACAGGTCTGACCAGCATTTCTTCCAGTTTTTGCGTCCAGGCGTCATTATCAACAAAAGCACGTACTACTTTAGTAGTACGTGCTTAATGTGGTTTGGCATTATCTCAATGAAATGAGCAGGAGTTTTCTTGAAAAGAGCATAATTAAGTTACTTTTTCCAACATGTTTTTTTTTTTTTTAAGCAACCAACCACATCCCCAGAAAACAAAAAAAAAAAACAAACAAAAAAAAAAAACAGTGACACAACACATGACATCATTTTCAGGAATTTCTCAGTCATCATGAATATTTTGAAATCCCCACTACTCTGGAAATGATCTAATTTAAAAATAGATTTTAGAATCGCATCACTTGGTCTGCAGCCAGCAAGTTGAGCAGATGAAGCTCAGAATAAGTTCCTTTGTGCATACCCATGTAACGATATGTGCAAACGGCTTCACCATATTATTTGGGGTGCTGGCTGGTGGTTCAAGTGGGTGTGAAACTGCTACATTTTAAGAAAGAGGTGCAAGTATTTTCAAGGCAGATTTCCAATTTGACCTCTTTTAAGCGATGATGGGATTCTCTATGCTTTTGTGCATATTTTAGGAGTGCACATTATTGTGGCCATACGGTGGGATTGTTGGGATTTATGGGTATGGTGCTCAGGGATTGTTAGTTAGTGGAAGATGGTTGTACCTGTTGTTACCACAACATGACCGTCTCGTGTTTTTCACAACTAGAAATATTTCCAAACAACTGATTAAAATTATTTGGAAACGACGCAATAATTCATAATTAACTGTACGTTGCCCATTATTAACTCATGACTAATCACAGATTAATCAGATTTTTGTAGATGTTTTTCATGTACTTTAACTTAGTATTTTTTATGTTTGTAAAATCTGGTAAAAATATACTTATTTTATGCAAATGAATGGTATAATTTCATCAATACCAAGCATGACAAACAATATTAAGAATATTTTTCAAAAAGAAAATTCATAAAGGTAACACATTCTCTTTAAAATAAATTGCCAGAAATACTCTTATGCATGTACTCCCACAGATAAATGCGTTTTTCCATCATGTAGGAATATTAACTATGACAACAGATTTTAAGTGGGATTATAACAAGGAAACAAAGAAAGTACAATGAATGAAATGTGACAGTGGGGAATGAAATACAGAACTAGGACTCTTTTTAAAAAGTGCTGTTAGAATAAGACATATTTTTGGGAAGTTTTCACATATTGTATTTTTGAGGTCTTACTTCTAGGAAACTGACCAATATAATCATGTCAAGTATGTTTTCCTGAGAAAGGTTCTTTAGGAGGAGCTTATTAAAAGAGACTTTTAATAACGCTTTTCAAAGTAAGTCATTTTTGAAGTAGGACAGATGTAACATTGGATCCTTTCTCATGTCTGTTGCTTTCGTATTTATCCTTTTTTTTATGTTTTTCATTTGTTTCAAGATATCTATTCTTGCTTCAGTAATGAATAATAGAATGTAAAATGATGCCTTAATGCGTTTTTTTTTTTTTTTTGTCTGCAACAGTAAAATAATTCCAGAGGTTTATCCTGTTGCTACTGGGCGGCACTCACAGCTGTTCTTAGTGTAGTGCACAATTAGCGCCGAGTAGAACAGGAGGGTGGGACAGAGAGTGAAAACAACTTTTTAGGAAACAGGGAATTAGCCCCACTGAGAAAGAGCTGAAACAAAGAAGGAAATAACGTTTAAAACGGCAGTAGATAATTACAATACAAGACAACCTGTGAAAAAATAGAGCTCTTTCAAGTAAGGAAGCCTGTCTGTTAATCCTATGTTTAAAAAAAATAACAGCGCTTAAAGGAATTTGCGTTTTGATTAACAAGTTAACTTTGAAAAGCCTGCTTAATACACCTTATTACCAATTGGATGCTTCCTTAGTGCTATCGCTCCTTCGCAAGTGCCAGCCAATCACATGCCAGGTAGCATTGAACCCATGTATTTCAGCTTTCGAAACTGCATTTTCTTTCAAATATTTAAGATATTCTTAAATATTTGAAAGAAAAAAAAATCCAGCAATGTGCTAATCTTCCATGCTTAATTTGGAGTTATGTGCATTTATAGGTGAATTGAACCACAAATAGTTGGAGTTCCACTTTACCATACTGAGTGTAAATGAATGGGAATTGAAACATATTATGCAGTCAAATATTCCATTCAAGCAGTCTTTTGTAATTGGGATGTTGAGTCGATGTGTTGTATAGCTTCAGCATGTTGATCCATATTTTACTTAAAGTTATTAATTTAGATCCTTTTTTCAAAGAAGCAGGTGTCTTAAATGTTTCTCAGCCAGTGCACAGATTTTTTTTTCCCCGCAAAACTGAGTGTTTTTATTCAGCCAAAGTTCTGGAGAGCTGGACTGTTTCCCATCGCTTCCCTTTGCTTATAGTTTTTTTTTTGTTTGTTTTTTTTTTAACTCAGATCCCTTGATTTAGAGATTTGTGCTTTAGTATTTCAAGAAAAATCGTGTTTACAATGAAGACAGTTTTTTTTTAAGTTAACTACATGAACATGTTGTCTTTTACTGGATCAATACGATTTCACGCAACCTCTCCATCCCGCTCCAACTTTTTGCTTCCCAAGTGTAGATGTGAGTATTTGACGAAATGAAGTTTATATCGTATACATTACATAAAAAAAAAATCCTGGGTCATTGACGAGAAGAATTTCATTTTCCCTATCTGCTCCATTAATAAGAATTTTACAGTAATGGGTGTCAAGCTGAAGACACGCAGGCCTTCGGTGAGTCGCTAAGCCTCCTGTCTGTCTGCTCGAGTACAGCTGCGGTCTGCTCCGGATGCAACAAGAGAGAGAGCACGCTAAGAAAAAAAAAGGAAGAAGAAATAAAATTAAATGATGGGGAGCTTAGTTGCCTTTTTTAAGAGTGAAGGGTTTCATACACCCATGTGCTATGAGCTCATAGCTGCTATTCGATACTTTTGGAGAGGTGAAATTAGCTTAGGCTGTTCATTAAAGTACAGAAATAGAGTCTTTGGGATTTGCTGGAAGTATGTCATCAATCAGGATCAGTCTGGCCTGGAGTATTTACCACTTATCATATCAGTGGTGTTAAGGAATGATGCACACCAATCGTAGAAGGAAACAGCTATAATAGCTGAAGACTATTTTTCACATTTCTGTGTGAAAATTCTGTGAATTAGCCTTCATCTATTTTTTTTTTCTTCTAGCATATCTTTCAAACCTAATAACATGTGGTTTACACATGATATGATGCTTTAAGAATTACGTGTGGCTTGGTAAAGCAGGATGTGGTTATGGGTATTAAGTTACAGAAGATTGGGAGTTGTTAAATATGCACTGAATTTCAAATTAAAAAGTGTCAGATCTCAGTCTTTTTAAGAGGTGAGGGTCTCGCTTCTCACTTCACTCCGCACTTGTGCGTAAAGTCTGAGTCAAAAATAGATTTGTTGCAAAATCATGCTCAGCAGATCTGCTGTATATCTCACAGATGATCTGTAGACCTTCTGGTTGAGCATGGTCCTGATGAAAAGTGACATGAGCATGTATCAAGGCCATCTGCCACTTTTAAACTTCTGAGATGTAAAGCGAAAGACGCACGGTCTTTGTTTTTAAAGCTAAAAGCAACAATTTTGCTCAGTCTTCTATAGTAGACTGTAGTGCGCATACGTGAACATTTTCCTGACTCGTTACTAACTGTGTAAAATAATATTTAACTTACATAATTACTTTCATTCATGTTAAGGTATGCAGCTGACTGAGCAACATCAACAGAAATGATGTCTACAGGAGGTCAAATATATTTGAACTGAAAACCTTTGCTGTAATGCTTTCAGCTCCCTATTGTCATCTAAAATCTGACCTCCAGTAACCTGAAGGAGCAGCCAACATGCCTCAGTGGAAAAGGGTTTCCTTTAAAGAAACTTGTTACACCTTTCGTAGTTTCCCTAATGTCATTCTTTTTTTCTTCACTGATTCCGAACATGGTTAACTTAGTCCACTTCCTTGGATTAAGGGACTTCCACATATAAGTTTGTCAGTATGACATGATGGTGCTTAGTAGTATGACATGTAAGCCTGTCGTAATGCATCAATTAATTGTATAATAAATGAAAACTGGTAGTTTTGTCTGTTTACCTGTCTGAGCCTAACTATTAATAGTTTGCAGAGACTTCATAATCCATTATGTTTATGGTTTTGGTTGTGTTTTGATTTTATTTCCATTTTATTTTTTGTTTTTAGAGTTTTTTTTTTTTTTTCATTTTGGGTGTTTAAAAGGATTAAATTGTATTTTAATTGTTCTTAGAAATTTAATCTTTGAGAGATCTATAAATAATGCAATTCTTGGATTATTATGCCAATATCATTATATTATTTAAAATTAATCTCAAATTAAAAATATGATTGTCTGTCGCAATAATTTCTGGGACAATTTATCATCCAGTAAAGTTTTGTAATCGTGACAGATTTAATGATATGTTGGGGAAAAGGATCGACTCTTACTATTAAACCATTGGATCACCTATCAGGGTGACTTTTAATAGTAAAAGCTGCACTTTTCTTGAATTTATGTACATTTTTACCTCTGGGACAGACACTTCTTGAGATTAATTTGTCTTTGCTGTGTCAGCAGTGGTCTTTATCTCTGGATGTAGGTCAGTGGGGTCAGAGCTGCATGACAAGGTTCAAAAGAGTCTCATAATAGTCCCAAATATTCACAAAATGATTACAAAGTGCTCCAAAATACGAGTGCTGATTGGATTCTTAAAGCACAAACGATCGCAAACACAGGTGATGATATGTTTTATCTACACATTTATCCAAATAATCAGGTTACAAAAGTCTGTCAACTGCAAAAAAGTGACAACCATATGCTGTAACACTTAGGTTTAAAGTGAAACATAATGATTAAAGACTGCTTCTCTGTAAGTTACAGAATATGATGAAAGAAAAAGACGATTGTAGAAAGGTTTCACTTTATTGGACTTGACTAACAAAGTCAAGTTTCTGTCCCTCACACGTGAGCCATAGAAACTAATCATTTGTTAAATTATTCTGTGGATTCATTTTCAGTCACAGCCTTTTCTCTGTTTCATATATATGTTTTGCAGTTGACATTCTTTCTTTCAAAAAAGTTATATTTTGGGCCTTTTGGAATTGTGATGTGAAACTTATTATTGCCTTATTATTTCTAATAGAAACCTATAAACTTTGTGTTGCTCTCTCTCACTGTCTCACAGCCTGAGTAGCCCACTGACATGTATTAGTATGTTGCAGCAAGTAGAGTTTGATTTTAAATAATTTCGGGTTCTATAAACCGAGTGTTTATAGAAATCGAAACCAGGTTCTATAAACAAACAAGGTTTTTCTGAAATGATAGTTGATTATTTAAGTAAAGAGCAGAAGCAACATAGAGCAGAAGCAACATCAGTGTATCTAAGAGAGCAGAATGCTAAGTACTGTTTTGCTGTAGAGGTGAAATAATTTCAGTTTTATTTTAAAATAGTAGCATCTTTGCAATTAGCACAGTTAGCAGTGTATGCATTACTAAAACGTCTTTCTCCACAAGTATCCTGTGAGACTCCTATAAAGGCTGTCTTCATTAGCAACAAACATTTTGTGCAAGTGTTGCTCTCTCTCACTGTCTCACTGACTGAATAACCCACTGACATGTCTTAGCATGCTGCAGCAAGTAGGGTTTCATTTTAAATAACGTCTTGCGTCTGTTCGTGTTTCTTCGACCTTATTTTCATTATGAAACTACACGTCAAGTTTTCTACTAGTAACATTGTCCGCAGCAAAATTCTTGTGTATTGTGCGTTCACCAATTGGAAAAATAAACATTTGAGTTTGTTATTATTAAGCTATTACTAATCAAGGCTGATTAGGCTGAAAATTGTGCTTTTTCGGTCAACAGCTCAATTCTAGGTGCATCTCTTTCGAGTGCGGACATGAGCTCACCAGCTGTTACTTATCTTATCTGTTGTTTGCAAAGGGCTTAAAAGAGTAGACTTCTTCCTAGGCATCATTTCTAAAGTGAACGGTTTTAAAAGTAACAGTTGTTGCTGCTAGCGTTTTGTTATTATACTCTTGATTTTGCAAAAAAACTATTTGGAATATGATAACCACTGGCTAACGATGCCAGTGAATACATATTTTGCATTGCAGTAGGGTATTCGACCTGTTGGATGGACTCTCATCTGCACTTCAGAGTTTATTGTCCAAGGTCCTGATTGTTACAGAGTCCTGAGAGGACTCCAGTTAAGCAAAAAAATTTAATTTATCACAATATTTTCCAGCAATGTTACCAAATGTATTTCTATTTAGGACTTCTACCAACAGTTATTTTAATAATCGATTATTCTGCCAAGTATTCTGACAACTAATCAGATTTTTAAAATGGCATATACAATATAAGACATACATGAATGTAAACAAATAATTCATTCTCACAAACATGTTATTGCCAGAAACTTGGCATTCCTTTAGTAAAAAAAGTAAAAAAATAAAATTCTTACATATGAAAAGCTCAGCTCTTTCTACTTGACTTATAAACAGTGTAGAGATAGTCTCTTGATACTTTTTTGGATTAACCGATTATTAATTGGATAGCAAGATGCGCTGAATATGAAATTATTTTCACAGTATTTGAACCAGTTTGAACTGAAACTTTAAACACCACTTGAGGAAATCTGAGTTGAACACATTTACAGACACAGTTTTTGTGTCTTTAATGCAACATGTGTAGATTTTATTTATTTATTTTTTTTGGACAGTTTTGGCATAATTTCTGCACTGGCCTTTTTTGAGTCTGTATGCTCTACTTAACAATTAATCAGTTACAAAATTAGTTAGCAATTATTTGAATAATGAATTAATCATGATTAATCTGATTGATCATTCCAGGGTCATTTCTCATATTACGCAGTGATCTGTGCACCAATATACTGAGTGATGGCGTACTGTATGGAAGTGCGTTCTGCGTACTTTTGCACTTTATTCTAACAGAAATATGTGATGAATCTGTATGTGGTGACCAGAAAGTGGTTTCAGTGAAGCCAGGTGAATGTGTAGTGTTGTTTCAATTGCAGCTGTTTACTCTCACACCTTATTTGTGTGTTTTCTCACAATGATCATATTTTCAGTAATCTGACAGTCTGACCCCATAGTAACGGCTGTTTACTGCTTACCCTAACGTTTACCAGGATTTTCTGCTGCATTTAGCTCAAATTTGCCTTTTAAAAAAAACTCTTGTTTTACTTTGCTGAGAATAGCAGAGCTACGGTGCCATTCTGTCACAAGTTTCTGCCTCTTGTTATTCCTTTAACTATTTCAAGACTTTAAACACGGAAATGAACGTAAGAGCAATCAGTTTAAAAAAAAAAAAATCATAAAATATATCCTATTTTCTTTTTAAGTAGCAAGTCATTCATTAGGATCTGTGTAGCTGATTTGTAGAAATGCAGTGTGAGTTACCTGCGTTCATGTGTGGAAAGTTTTTTGTCGCTGTGACCTGCTTTTTCCAGCCCTCCTGCAAAAGAAGGGCACATGCACTCAGCTCACACTTCTCGTTTCTTTTCTAGGTGACGCACTTTTTTGGGTTTTTTACACTCTTGACACTTATTTCAGTGTTTTTTTTTTTTATGAGATCTTTATCAACAAATTAGTGGAACATAAGCCCGCAAGCATAAATGTCTTCTGAATGAGCTTCCATAAAAATGTTTGCCAATTTCGTCTTTTCCCCCACTGGAAAACGAGCTCAGCTCTGGAGCTGAATCGATCCAGTTTAAGTGTTCTGGAGAAGTTATGTTGTTGTGGGCAGCTATTGAGACAAGAGGAGTCTCCAGTTTAACTTAAACTAACTAATGTGGATTGTGTCTTGTCATACTGTGAGCTGTAATGTTTCTTGAAGGATTCACTTAAACAAATAATACGGCAGTAGTGTTACGATTAAATATTTAAATAAAAACCTGAAGCCATATTAGTTACTCGTTTGTGAGCATTTTTAGTTAAAAGAAACAAATATGAAAACTTTGTTGTGGAACTGGGATTTGACCGATATGGGAGGAGGAACTGAAGAGGGTGTGTTGCAGGAATACCTTCTCTCAACTCTTCGGGTTAGGTCACACCTCTGGCTATCTCCTTTTACTTCCTGACACAATCCTCCAAATATTTTGACTCAAAATGACTAACAGTAACTCCAGCTCCTCTGCAGTCAACGGATGTCTGCTGGCTGTGTAGTGGGTGAAGTAAACTGAGATGTGAGGTATGACTGGCAAGCTACGAGAAGACCTAGTTTAAACTACACGACAAAAGTGCATGCACACTGTCACCTATGCACAAGCACAGATGTGGTGTGTAGGCGACAAAAGCACAGGATGTGTGGTACGGGGGCAGGAAGAGGAGCAGGAGCTGAAAGAAATGTGTGTTTTTAGCAGGAGAGTTTTGGGTTTTCAAAAGCTACTAAAGTAGTACCGACAGGGACCCAACGAGTTTCTTCAGGCCTTTACTCTTAGAAAGTTCCAGACTACTCGATAATCACACCAAGACACACCTTAGAGATGACAGAATCCATTTGCTGTGTCTCTTTGCGCCATAGTTGGCTCGGTTTCCTGTTAGAATACGGATTGTATATAGAAGTGCCTATGATGCAATATGCAATTTGAAGTGAATTTATTGGTTGCAAGCTTCATATTTGTCTCATTCGTGTTGATCGTTATCTTTGTACTGTATAGAACGTAAAGTGAATAATTTGTGGTTTGGCTGATGATCTCAGTCTGTGCTACATGTCATGGGGGGGGCATAAAACGCGTTACTCTGTTAGCTCAACTGTTATTTTTAGCATTTTTAAGATTTAAATGGAAAAAAAGAAAAACATTTCTTAGGAAACTTCAAGCTATTTCAGTAGGTATTTAACATTACCACAGAATTATGTCTTAGAAAATGTTGTCATTTACAGGCCCAGAATGGAAAAGGTTGTTTCTCATTAAGTTTCACAAATGTTGTTTTTTCTTTGTCCCTGTTAGGCAAATGTTGGTATGAGTTTCTGACTATAATAACCTGGAGTAAAAATTGTATTTTTACATCACAAGATTTATATCCGGTCAAAATAATCCAAATGATTTTATTTAAAACAACAACTACCAATAATTCCTGCTTGTAATAACATCTGTTCCTACAATAAATTAACGGTGGATATATTGTTGTGATGCTCTTCTTAACTATAAAATGTTCTTTTTTTTTTTACTGTAATGTAGAATGATAATAAGATAATAAATATGATGCAGACTGGCTAATATTAGTAGTAGTTTTCAGCTGCTTATTGCACAAAATATGAGAAGTTTTTGATAGGGATGCAAAAAATATCAACATTAACACGATGTTAGTCTTTTTTTTTGTTTGTTTTGTTTTGTTTTTTATATCTATGTTGGTCCCATAACTAAAACCGTGCTGAAATCAATATCCATTGTTTATTTCCAACTTCTTACCATTTCTGTTTCGGGAGGGAGAAGGAAGTGAGGTCACTATGTGGTATTTGTTTGCTCATTAAGACAGTGATGCTGTGCAGAATTGTGGGATTTTTAACTGAAGCAGAGAAGCAACGGCGGTGGTGTGGTCGTTTTTTTGACTCTTATGAAATTTAGATGGGATATAAAATACATTGTTAAATATTGGCCATAACAATATTGGATATTGATATAGGCAAAAAAATAAATTATATTGGTGCATCTCTAGTTGTTGACCTTTCGCTCTGTAATGGACACCTCAAGCATAAAAAGCTGTTGGCTGATTAACTAGTTGGACTGTCTGCTCCAGCAGCTACCCTGCAGTTGGCTGCTAAACACCAGTGGATGGGACTCACCCTTTTACTTTCCACACCCTGACTCCTAGAAGAGTCAAAGTGTAATATGTTCATACAGGCAGCCGTCTGGCAGTACATTACATCAGATTAGCAGAGGCGACACTGCATTATTCCCTGAAAGGAAAATTCCCAGAAACATTTCATGGGAATTTTGGTTGGGAATTTGTGGAAATATTGTAAACCTTCCATGAGAAAATAGATATAAGCATTTTTTTTATTCATATGCATTCATGCAATATTCTCAAACAATACCATATATAAAATATATTTACCCTATAATGTCATCAAAGCTGACTTCATGAAGTTCACAGGCTCATCTGTGCGTTCCTTAGTCTTGTGTTCTGGGCTTCAAAGAGCAGGTTCAGTGGCAGAAATCATGTGGGCATGTGATGAAGGAATGCACAGTGCATGTAGGGGATGTTTACTTAATAGCCCAGCAGTAAGTAGAGTACTAAGTGCATGTAATTAAGGAAGTGGTATGGCGAAAAGTGTTTTTATCAGTTTTTAAAAGCTTGGGTGTATCTGGATTCCAGTGAATGGCCTTGTGCCTAGTCTTTGAAAATGGTCCTGAAAAGAAATGGCGACTTTTTGTGTTTTGCTCACTGTTTTCTGTGTGTCTGCTCCTACAGTTGACATTCGAGAGATCAAAGAGATCCGTCCTGGTCAGAAATCCCGGGACTTTGAGCGCTATGTCGAGGACTCAGCAGTACGGCTTGACAACTTCTGCTTCGTTATTCTCTATGGCACGGAGTTTCGCCTTAAATCCCTCAGCTTGGCAGGTATGCGCACAAACATTCTTCATCTGTCATTGTAGCAAACCTCAGTCAGTGGAAAAAGGGACATTTTCTTTAAACTATGACTGCTTTTTAAATGTAATGCCTTCATATTTATGACTTTTGTTTCTTACTAAATGCTTTCCTCAGCAACATCTGATGAAGAGATGTCTATGTGGGTGAAGGGGTTAAAGTGGCTCAGGGACGATACATTGAAATCACCAACACCATTACAAATAGAAAGGTGCACTAAAGCAAACACATCATTATCATCCAAATTAGTTTTTATTAAAAATGTTAAGTCCATTTATTCTCATCTTCCAGGTGGTTACGCAAGCAGTTCTATGCTGCTGATCGCAACAGAGAGGACAGGTAAGTTCTAGACAACTAAATATTTTTCGTTTATACTGAGCACATATTCCATATATGCTCTATATCCACATAGAGTGGAATATTTCAAGCTTGTGTTTTTGTAATTTTCACAAATCCCATCAAAGAAAATGTAACTATCCTCTTTTTTCAAAAGGTTTTACACTGTATCACAACACATTATTACCTGCTGCAGGTATTTCTCAAAAATTGTCAGTTGCACTTTTTTCAAAAGGACTTTAACGTTGATTTGAAAACAAAAAGCTTATTTTCTTTTGAAATGAGGACTTTTGGCCACTGAGCAACAGTCCGGTATTTTTTCTGTCCAGTCAGCAGTCTTCCCCATGACTGTGTCCTGCTGAACCAGACTGAGACAGGCTCAAATACCTTTGCAGGTGCTTGTGGTTGATTAACTGATTAGAGTCACTCAATGGGCAACTTTTACACAAAGTTCTAAATTTCTATAATCCATCTATAAGCCACAATTATCAAAATTATAAGAAATAAAGCGTTAAAGTGTTTATCTCTGTATAGTGAATTTGTATGCTGTAATATGAACTTCACTTTTTGAATTTAAGTTTTTAAGTCTGACTGCAAACATTCAACAGGTTCATCATAATTAGTTCAAAAATTCTTATTTTTAAATAGCTCGGCACTTTTAACTTTATGGTTTTGGCAAAAAAGAAAAAAAAAACAGTTTGGCCGCCACTGCTAGAGAGAACAAGATATTTTCTTTTAGTTTGCTTTGTGAAATGCCTTTTTTAGATCAGCAGCAAGCAACTTTCCTTCTTTAAGTGGCTGTTTAATAATCAAGAGTAAAGTGAACTGGTTCTATCTGGATGCTGGCTGTTTTTGTCAGTGCTCAGTTGAGGTGTAGTGAAGGAACTGACCTAAGAGCCAAACACTAGTCCCTCTTCCTGCAGCAGGAAACAGACTGCAAAGCACGAAGGAGATGTGCAGAGATGTTTGTCTGTAACATCCCTGTCTTTGTTATTTTTTAAGGCTATTCTCATCGCCTGCCAACAATTCCAGGCTGTGTAGTAGAAGCGAAGCATTAGAAAAATAAATCTGATAGGACGGTGTCCAGGCTTGGATGGATTTTACGTGCTCATGCATTTTAGTGTTTAATCATTTTTGTTTTCACAAAACGTGCCTGTGTGTGTGTGTAGGATATCCTATAAGGATCTGAAGAACATGCTGAGCCAGGTCAACTACAAGGTGCCAAACATGAGGTTCATCAAAGACAAACTTCCGGTAACCTCTCTCCATCTCATTACAGACCACCTTCCCATTCTCTCTCTCTGCCCACTTCCTGTTCCACCATAAGATTTATGATTTTTATCGTGAAGGTTCTTCCTTACATATTCATCCTTCTCCTCTTGCTTTGTAAGGACTCTGAAACCAGGAATGGAGACGTGACCTTCAGCCAGTTCGCCCAGCTTTATCGTAACCTCATGTTCGATGCACAGAAAAATGTAAGTGCAAATGTTATGTGCTCCCATCACTCTTCCCTTCGTGCGATCCCCTGCTGAGGCCCACTTCATCCCCCATCTGTGTGTTCTCAAATGGCTGCAAGATCAATATGCACCGGCTGAAACCCACCAAACCCCTCTAGTGGAGGCCATTAGGACACACAGATGAGCAAGCAGACAGACTCTGGTCACATTAAATGGACGACCCCAGTGGCCTCACCCAACCTGCTGGAAGTCTGTGTCTGTCTACATAAGCAAAACTGCACACAGCATTAATACAGCACTGTGATGGAAATTAACTAAAATATTCTGGGTTTTTTTGTTTTTTTTTGTTTTTTTTTTTTACCTCTTTTCAGGTGGAGATCCCTTTTATGCAAAGGTAGGTCCTAAAAACAAGACTCTGATGTGAACAGTGAATTTTTTTTTGTATGTCAGTTGTGAATTTCCTGCTTCCTTTTCAAACAGGTTCATGGGTAACGTAGTTGATGAAAGGATCACCCTGGAGGATTTCCAGAGCTTCCTCGTAGAATGCCAGAAGGTAATCCCTCATCTATTTAACATGTCACTGATCTTGTTTGGGTTTGTGCTCTCTAATCTGACTGTATTTTTTATTTATCGTTTGGGCATTTAAGGAACTGTGGGCCTCGGACAACAACAAGGTTCAGGAGTTTATGTTCAGTTACCTGAAAGACCCCCTAAGGGAAGTGGAGGATCCATATTTCCATCTAGAGGAGGTAAATAAATTACCCTCTTCTGTTCTAAGGGTTTCACTCTTTAATGGAAACATTTCAGATGTTTTCAGAAGTAAAGTTTTCCAATGCCCCTCTCTATGCTATAGCTGTGGGTGGGAGATTATTCAGATACTGATATGGATACCGATGATCTTGGCCTAAAATACCATCTCCTACACAGTCAGAAAAGGTTATTTACTAAAAGGCTTCATGACAGTTCTGCAGAATGCGAAGGATGATTTTGTGGTCACCAATAATATAATGACTTAAAAGGAAAGGAAGCTGGTGAGAAACCAGTCTGCAGGAGATGCTGGCAAAAGTTAGACAATGCCGTCACCTAACAAGCAGGAATACAGTCTTCAGCTGGACCAGAAACTCACTTCAGTTATTTAAAGTAATTTTACTTTGTTAGCAGTTTGCAAGATGCTGCATTATATCTCACGTGTCACTCCTGACTTGTAATGACAGTCAGGGTAAATCATCTAAAAACCACCGCAGAAACAAAGTAGCACAAGCCACACATACCACACAGAAAGGCCTCAACTTGAGTTTGACTCAAGAAACTTCTTCCTGTACACAAATAGTTAAACCTGCACTACCGCCTGAATATTTTTAAAGCATTTGCAGTCTGTAGAATAATTGACTTTGTCCAGTACTGCAGTTTCAACCAGGACCAGTGCTAAATTAGTAGTATAATCACCCTGTTTTTTTCTGTTCCTGTTTTTAAAATATTTTTAGTGTGTCCTGTCGAACAATGTGGTTCTAAGGATAGTGGTCAGTGGAGCGTTGCCGCTTTCAATAGAATTCTACACCTGATTTTTATAAAACATTTCAAATGTAGTAGACATACTGTAAATAAAGGGAAAAAGGGAGAGAGGTGGGATAAAAACGTTTAAGAGGAAATGAGACAAGACTAGAGAAAAAGAAGGATAAAGAGAAAACAAGAAAATGCCCTTGAAGTCTGCTACTACACCTTCAGACAGAGGAAAAAAACTGAACCGAGAAACCACACTGACAAACATCCACATGGGTCGGCGTTGTCACTAATAGCAGATGATTGGAGCCATGGACATTCAAAGATCTTAAACCAACCCGCGGGCCCAGGAGGTGATCCTGTTCATTCTAGGGTGGACCACCCAAAGGATTTTAGATTTTAAGCCAGAGATTATCAGGGATATGGATAACGGTGAAACAGGCCTTTCCTTTAGGCCAAAAACAAAATCCAACAACTTCTTATTGCGTTTTCACATACTGACTAAAAGTTGAAAAAGCATTACCGTAGTTACATTTCAAACATTCTGTAATTATTCTAAAAGCACCCTGGACATAATGAATGAGATGAGCTTTAGTATTTTTAGCATGTTTTTTTTTGTTTGTTAATTTTAAGTCACTGCAAAACATTCTTGTCTATCCCTCTGCTTCTGATTGTTTTATGTATGTGTTTTAGTGCTGAATGCAAGCTTATTATTAGGAAGTTGGGCAAATGGAAATAAATGTGGTGGAAAAGTTGTCAAAGCAGAAGGAATAACTGCATCCTAGAGAGGACTGAAGTAAAAGATTTTGAAAAGGACCGCAGCTTACAATCTGGTTCATGAAGTCCAGTGTGACGTTTACACAGCTGGTGGTAATTTTGGGGACACGTCATCTATTGAGCTTGCTCCACTGTATTTTGTGAAGTAGGATGTCAGTGCCATCTATCAGGACATTTTAGACCACTTTATGTCTCTTCTGACGAGCTTTATGGCGATGCTGGTTTAATTTTCCATCTGAATTTGATACCTTCTCATACTGCTAAAGTTACCAATACCTGGTTTAATCACCGTGTATTTCACAGACAGGAAAAACCTGCCTGATCTTAAGGTCATGTATTGTCTGACGTCTTGTCAAAATGAAAAGGAGAGGCATCACACCCAACAATGTAATGGCTAATGGTGGCTATTTAAGCATCCTGAGCTTCTTTAACATCTGTGTTAATGCAGTAATGTATGCAAAAGCAGGCCTGACAAAGCATTACATCATCTACTGTAATGTACATGCACATACTCTTCAGTGACCTGACATTTAAGAATTAAATATAATCTGTTATTGGTTTTGCAGTATAATTTTGAGTTTTCATCTGCAAGCCGTAACCAGTTTAAGATATATCTCTGTGTTCAATACAGAATTTTAACTTTTTGGACTGGGCTAACTGTGGATAAACCAAGCCAGGATTTCTGAAATAGTTTCATTCACAAACTTTTGCTCTTTTCTCCTCTCTGCAGTTCCTCACATACCTCTTCTCCAAAGAGAACACCATCTGGGATTCCTCCCTGGACATGGTGTGTACTGAAAACATGAACAACCCCTTGTCCCACTACTGGATCTCCTCTTCGCATAACACGTAAGAAAAGCTGCCCCGATGAAGAACGTTTTCTTCTGTCAATTGTAGTCGGGTCCTGGGAATGCTGAAGCCTGGCATCCTCTTCCCCAAACAAGCCTTTTGCACTGACTTCTTGTATCAGATAAAAGCATATTATTTCCTCATTATGTCCCAGAATAATATTCATGCTGGTATTCAGTATGAAGAAGTATTTTTCCAGGCATTGAAAAGTGTGAGAAAGGCACTTCTGATGATAACCTTTTGTCCTGGAAGTGAAACAATACTTTCTGAGGGGGTGAAGTGAAAATTTCCCATGTTCCTTTGAGTCTGTTCGAATGGATATGAAACAAGAACTTCTGTGGACAAAAGAGAAACAGGACTTGTAATTTTGCTGTGCTTTTTTTGTTTGTTTAATACATAAACAAAGACACTGTGTGTCTGTTCTTTCTGGTTGACTGTTAATGTATGAACTTGCTTTGTGTACATGAGTTATTCTTGCGTGGTTATTTTTAGCTACCTGACGGGAGACCAGTTTGCCAGCGAGTCGTCCTTGGAGGCGTACGCTCGCTGTCTGAGAATGGGATGTCGCTGCATCGAATGTACGTAAGCACACATGACCTGCTCTGTCATCATAACTTTCAGATTGCTTTCAACCTTTTAGCTGAGCCGTGACAGTGACACTTTCTTAGGTGTATGCAATTACATCATGTTTTTCTTGCTGCGTGTTACTAAGAATAAAGTCGTGTGTTTGCTTTCAGTGGATTGCTGGGATGGTCCTGACTCGATGCCGGTTATTTATCACGGACACACCCTCACGACGAAAATCAAGTTCAACGATGTTCTGAACACCATCAAAGACCACGCTTTTGTCACATCTGAGTGAGTCTTCCTGTCTTCACCAGCTTGTGTTTCTCCTTTATGACTTTTGTTCTCGATAAGATAACAGAAGACTAAGAAAGGACTAAGATCAGAAGATTGCACAGTGGAAAGAATGTAGATGTGTCATCCTTTATTAATATGTCTGTCTGCAGTAACGGATATTTTAGGAAATGTTCAACCTATCTTGGTTTAATCTGTACATCTCCCTCAGGTATCCCATCATCCTTTCCATTGAGGATCACTGTAGCATTGTTCAGCAGAGGAATATGGCCACCCAGTTCAAGAAAGTGTTTGGAGACATGCTGCTGACCAAAGCAGTAGATATGGCTGCAGATGGCCTGCCTTCACCCAACCAGCTCAAAAAGAAGATTCTCATTAAGGTCAGACCTTAAGAAATCAATTAAGGGCTTTTAATATTATTATTTTTTTATATCTTTTTGCAAGAATTCTGGATCTTAGCTTCGTCCTCCCTCAAGTTGGGAGGGTGGGAAGAGGATCTTTTTTTAGCAAACATGCTAATTCCATCCGAATAAATCTAACCTTTAAAAAGAAAATAAGTTATTTTTTTAATCAAGAAAATAAACTTTATCCTATTTGTAATCATGGTTTATCAGACGGGTTGGATGCAGGTGTTGCACTAATATCCATATAATATGGTTCTCACTTCCTGGTTCTTTGAGTGCTGTGGTTCAATGAGTTAGTCAGTTTTTTTTTTTTAGATTTATGTCGAATCTTTTCTATATTCAGATATTGTGTTGGTCTAACATATGTTTGTCCTTTAACCCTCTTAGTCTTTTAGAAATAACATTTCTACGCAGGTTAAAATGTTGCTGCTCCTGACTGTCCTTCTCTTTCTTTGTGCCTCAGCATAAGAAGCTGGCAGAGGGCAGCGCCTACGAGGAGGTGCCAACAGCCACACCTTATTCTGAGAATGATATCAGCAACTCCATCAAAAACGGCATCCTTTTCCTGGAAGATCCCATTAACCATGTAAGCATTCTCTCTGCCTGGAAACTGCAGAGCTGCCACCACATGAAAGGCCGTTCAGAGACAGATGGGTGACTGGAAAGTTGCAGTTCCTATCCCCAAGTCTTCCAGTCGTTCTAAATGCTGTAGCTCTAATAAAGACAGAAAGTGCTGCAGTTTTTCTTTTGGTTTTGAAAGTTTTATACACTTTTTCATTTTATTGCATCTTTTATCTCCTTATTTTTACAGGATTGGTACCCTCATTTCTTTGTCCTGACTCACAATAAGATCTACTATTCAGAGGAGACAACCAATAACCTGGGTAATGATGAGGATGAGGAGCTTAAAGAGGTTAGTACAAGGCTGTTCAAAGTGGGGCCCAGAAACAATTTGTGGCCCAGAATTGATTTTACGTCTCCCCCCTCTCTACCACAATTTAATTCAAGAATAATTGAATGAATCAGGACAAAACTACAACTTTTACTTTAAAATCTACTTACAAAAATATTAGATGCAACTCCAAGTGAGTATCTTTGTCTAGCTTTCTGATTTCTTACTATTTTCATAGTGAATAAGTCCACATCTTTCCATTGACTTATACAATAAAGTACAGCTTGGTGGCCCTAAATCTGATTTGGCTTAGATCCTGTTTTTATTGCTGAGAAGAGACAATGTTTTTTCAGTTTTCTTCAGTTTTTCTGAGCCCAAAATAATAAGCAAGCTGGTTCCTTTTCATTAAACAAGAAAAACATGGAAAAAACGTTTTTGGATTTATGATCCCATTCCTAGAAAGAAAATTGCATTACTATATTTGTTTAAAGATGGTCTTAAAAAGCATTTAATTGAAGTTAGTGAAACTTGCAGAACCACACCTGCTAGTCTAGAAGATAAAGGTGGCCAATAAGGAAACGGTATTAAAGCTGATGTATTCTGCAGAGTATGGAAACACTGTAGCTCCAGTTTGACTGATGTCTCTGTTTCTGTTAAGGTGCTCAATACTATGGATCAGCATGTGACGGAGAAATGGTTTCATGGAAAGCTTGGCGCTGGGCGGGACGGACGGCAGATCGCTGAGAGGCTCTTGTCGGATTACTGCCAAGAGACCGGAGCTCCTGATGGCTCCTTCCTGGTCCGGGAGAGCGAAACTTTTGTAGGAGACTACACACTGTCGTTCTGGTAAATACTGCAGTCACAATGCTTTTCTATGAGACTAGAAAAAAAACGGAGAGAATAAACTGAGATCGATCTATTTATTAGGAAGTAACAAGCAAATTTGACAAATTATCTGAGCCAACTCACCACCAAAGAGATGGCTCTGGTGGTGGGGGAGGATGCCGATCAGAGCTGGGAGGCCCAAACGTATTGTGAGGGTCTGCTGGGAACGTCTGGCAGAGTCCCCTGTGAGACGGAGCTTTTACTCCCATCTCCGGCAGAACTTTGAACGCGTTCTCCAACAACCTTGCTGTGGCTGCAAGGTTGTTGGTGCCTGTCGTGGAGGCAACCCTCAAACGCGTTGGTGGACACTTTCGGTGAGGGATGCTGTCAGGTATGACCGGTGTCAGAGTCTGGTCTGCATTGCCGGCAGTAAGTCGGGCTTGTTTCCGGTGAGAGTTGGACTCCGCCAGGGCTGCCCTTTGTCACCGATTCTGTTCATTACTTTCATGGACAGAATTTCTAGGTGCAGCCGAGGTGTTAAGGGAATCCATTTTGATGACCTTAGGGTCGCATCACTGCTTTTTGCGGATGATGTGGTCCTGTTGGCTTCATCAGGTCGTTATCTACAGCTGTCGCTGGATCGGTTTGCAGCCAAGTGTGAAGCCAAGTGTGACGACCATGGCCTCCAAATCCAAGGCCATGGTCTTGAGCCGGAAAAGGGTAGAGTGCCTTCTCCGGGTCGGGGGAGGGGTGTCCTGCCCCCAGTGGAGGAGTTTAAGTATCTCGGGATCTTGTTCACGAATGGGGGAGGAAGGGAGAGGGAGATCAATAGGCAGATTGGCGCAGCATCTGCCGTGAGGGGGCGCTGTATTGGTCCATCGTGGTGCAGAGAGAGCTGAGTCAAAAAGCGAAGTTTTCGATTTACCGGTCAATCTACGTTCCTACCCTCATCTATGGTCATGAGCTTTGGGTCATGACCGAAAGAACGGGTTCACAGATACAAGCGGCCGAAATGGGTTTTCTCCGTAGGGTGTCTGGGCTCTCTCTTAGAGATAGGGTGAGAAGCTCGGTCATCCGGGAGGGACTCAGAGTAGAGCCTCTACTCCTCCACATCGAGAGGAGCCAGTTGAGGTGGCTCGGTCATCTGGTCAGGATATCTCCTGGATGCCTCCCTGGTGAGTTGTTCCGGGCACGTCCCACCGGGAGGAGACCCTGGGGAAGATCCAGGACACGCTGGAAAGACTATGTTTCTCAGCTGGCCTGGGAAAGCCTTGGGATTCCCCCGGAAGAGCTGGAAGAAGTGACTGGGGAGAGGGAAGTCTGGGCCTCCCTTCTTAAGTTGCTACCCCCTCGACCTGACCCTGGATAAAGAGGAAGAAAATGGATGGATGGATAAGAGTGTTGATCTACAAGGTTTCTTCTTGTGATCACCTTTGAATAGAAGCAATGAAAACATGTTTTTCTCTTGAATCTGCAACACAGTTAAGCATAAAACAAACAAAAAATAAAGATTTTGCATCGACCAGTCAAAGTTCAGCCGTGGATTGAAATGGACTTTGATGAGCTCAGGAGGCCGGTGCAGAAATAAATGTCTAAACAATCAATGAAAGGAAACGTCTAAAATAGCAGCCATCATTTCTCCTCAGAGATATTAGAGGCTGATAAGGTCATACAGAAGCGCTTCCATAATTTTATAGACAAATGTGGCCCTGCATGCTGTTCAGACATGCATTGCTTTTCATTTTGAACAAATTATGCACCAAATTACGATAAATTTGTAAAATAAGTGTGTGTTAGTAACGATATGCATTGTGTGAGATTTTATTTAGTTTTATCTTTGAGGTCAATGAGGCTAGGCGTCATTTTTACAATGTCCATTGTCAGGGAAACATTTTACCATATTGAGATTAAACTAGGTAACTTTCTGCCAATGCATGAACAGTGAAAATACGAAGCAGCACACGGTTGTTCTGACTTCCTCTCCTGTCCTCCCCTGTGGTACGCTAGGCGGTTGGGGCGCGTGCAGCACTGCCGGATCCACTCTCGCCAGGAAGCTGGCAGCCCCAAATTCTACCTGACGGATAACCTGGTGTTCGACTCGCTCTTCGCTCTGATCACCCACTACCAGCATGTGGCGCTACGCTGCAATGAGTTTGAGATGAAGCTGACCGAGCCAGTGCCTCAGACCAATGCTCATGAGAGCAAGGAGTGAGTTTGCAGGAATCTTTTAAATTCCTAGAGAGTTTGATGATGCTGTCCACAGATGTATTTACTGTGTTCTTACTTAAACTCAGAACTAACCTAGCTTTGTTTTCTCTGATAAATCAATAACTTAGAGCCATAGAATCAGAATGAAGTTATTCATGGTGTGTTTTGGGTTGTTTGCTGCAGATGGTACCATGCCAACCTTTCCAGGAGCCAGGCAGAGAACATGCTGATGAGAGTTCCTCGTGATGGGGCTTTTCTAGTCAGGAAAAGGACAGAGCCCAACTCTTTTGCCATTTCATTCAGGTAACTCCATCCTGATGCCCTGTTGACTGATGTGTATATTATCCTTTTTGATCTATATATAGCTTTTATTGTAATTCACTAGACCTGGTTTAGCCATTAGCTATCAGTGCAGCTCTCCAGTATTGATGCCCCTGGAATCTTTCTGTTTTGTTTTGTCACCCTTACCTGCAGTGTTTTATTAGGGTTTTATATGAAAGACAAACACAATTTACTATTAATAAAGTGGAAGGGAAATTACATGTTAATCTAAACTAAAATGAGCAGTCTGTTTGCATTCAGCTCTCTTTACTCTGATACCCCTAATAAATTTCTGTGCAGCTAATTTCCTACAGCAGCCACCTAATATCCAGAGTCTACCTGTGTGGTTGATCTTGGTATGAATATCACAGGATACAGTGAGGATGTAAAAGAAGGTGTTTTGAACATACACTAAGATATTGTAAGATTTTACAGTAATGCCTTATATTTTGATATTAAGATATTGTGATTTAATCTGACAGAAATCCTTCGGTTTAAAAACTGCACATAATGCAGAAACGGGTGATTCTACAAAGCAATGAGTAATAGTGACTGGATTCAAGTGTAAACTACAATTTTTGATTTTTAATTTCTAAAAAATAGTGAAACTAAAAGACAAATTTTCTATTGTTGTGCAGACACATTAAAATACATTTAAATGTGTCTGCAAAATGTCAAACCTTTGATAGGCATTGCATGCTTCTAAACTGAATACCACCTGTTGTCATTATGACTGTGTGAATTTTTGTTTGGTTTCAGGGCCGAGGGTAAGATCAAGCACTGCCGTGTGCTACAGGAAGGTCAGGTTGCGTTGCTGGGCACCTCAGAGTTCGACAGCCTCGTCGATCTCATCAGTTATCATGAAAAGCACCCTCTGTATCGGAAAATGAAGCTACGCTATCCCATCAACGACGACACACTGGAGAAGATAGGCACTGCTGTGAGTGCTATCCACTGCATATTTACTAGACATTAATTAAAAATAAATAAACTCCACCAGTCAGAACGCTCCACAGTCTGTAAACACTACGTGTTGACCAACAGGAGCCAGACTATGGGTCGCTGTATGAGGGCAGGAATCCAGACATTTATGTGGAGGCCAATCAAATGCCAACTTTGAAGGTAAATTTCCAGCGTCTCTGAAAACTCGCGTCCTCACCTGTGGTGTTTATCTGTCTAATAACTCTCTCTGGTTGTTCCAGTGTACAGTCAAAGCCATGTATGAGTATAAAGCTCAGAGAGACGACGAGCTCTCCTTCTCCAAGAACGCCATCATCACCAACGTAGACAAACAGGAAGGTGGATGGTGAGTGAGAAGTGCAGGAAATTGTTCTTCCATTCGCAGAGATTGCATTTTTCTAGGAAGAGAACAAGAGCAGTGTGTGAATTATAACAGCGTGGCGCTGTGGCGTTGGTTAGGAATGCACTTTAACTTTTTGTGTTTGCCGCAGGTGGAAAGGTGACTGTGGAGGGAAGAAGCAGATGTGGTTCCCTGCAAACTACGTTGAGGAGATCGGCCAAGCGGCAGCGGAGCCGGACAGAACTGTGAGGATCATCACCTTGTTGTTTATTCTGCTGATCATCATTAATCTCTCTCATTGATTCCCTGCATAAAGTGGAATAAAATCTCAAGAGATGAACCACTTTGTAATCTGTTTCTTTTTTTTTTTGTCTTCTCTGTTGCGCAGGAGATGACAGAAAACAGCCCTCTCGGAGATCTGCTGAGAGGAAGTGTGGATGTAACTTCCTGCCAGATTAGTGAGTAGCCCCTCCACTTCCTGTCAGTCTCTGCTGCAGGGCTGCAGAGCAACCTGTTACCTTGACAGCAGGCCCCATTTCAGGCTGAAAAATGGAGGCTCCTGCTTTCTGTGTTATTGCTTTCCTGACTGCTGTTTTATCAGCCTCTTTCTTAATTCATTGCTCATAGGGCTTGATTATTTTTTATATAGCTTTTCACACGCTTTTATCTCATAGTTTGATCATGTTCAAACTATGAGATAACAGACTAGGAAAAGCACAGTGAATTAAAAGGTAAAGTTGTTCAAATTTTACCCACTGACCATGCGTTTGGAAGCCAACGTAAAGCTTGTGTATAAACCCATTTTATCAGCTTGCCTTTAAGCCACCATGACAGTTTCATGAGGAAACGATAAAGTTAACTGTGCTGGTTTTCATTTTGTTCTCTCATTGGAGAATAACATTTGTCTTTAAATGTGAAATGGTCTTTTTTTGTTTTTAATAATTGACCATCTATTAAATAATAGAGATAAGCTGAGTTATTTACTAAGAAAAACATTTATCCAAACTAATCAGATCCTGTGTGAAAAAGGGGTCAGGTGTAAACCTCATCACTGCGCTTCATGTTTGCTTTCCCTGCTGTTGTGGAAAAAAATATTTTTACTAAGCACTGACAGGTGAAATCACTCAATCAGGTTTATTCATATATTGTGCACAATACGGAGAGCTGGTAGGACAGTCAATTATGAAGCAGGTCTGGGTGAAGAGCTCTGCCAGGCAGAGACAACACATGAGTTTCATTCCAAGAATAAGAAATTCAAAACAAGGGGCGAGACAGTCTGGTTCTGATGCAGCTGTAGAAAACAACTCCCAACCTTGTACATGTAACCCAAATTGTTCTTTTGGTGAGAGTTCACAAGCATTTCATATAACATGATCAGCAGATCTTAACTTGTGATTTTCCACCACACTGAAAACACCAAGACCGCATCTGCATCTCAGAGATTTGAATAGCCTCTTTAAATCAAATGTTATTTATGTAGCCACACCTTGGCTTGATCATTGCCTGACCTAAAGAGACATGAAATCTGGCAGCATGAAGCGGGTTAAAAGATCCTCACTTGCCTCACAAGTGAGGAATACCGTGAAGGTCAAACATGCAGCAGTAGTTTAATGATCTGGGACATTTGTGGTGGCCTAGTCAAAGTCTGGACGTAAGTCCGATAGAGTTGCTGTGTGTGAATTTAAACAAGCTGTAAACGTTTGCAATTCTTGCAAAGAGCAATGGGCCCAGATTCATACAGTGGAATTTAATTGCCTGTTATGACAAATGTTTTATGGTAGTTGTTGCTCCCTAAGGAAGCCTAAGCCATTTATTAGATTGGGTTGGAAATGATGTTTTACATAGAATCAAGGCGGTTTGGATGGCTTTTTTCTTTTTCTGTTTTTTTTTTTTTTCCAGTTTATTCCAAATGGGAAATGAAATGTCAGAACTTAAATCAGGTGTCCAAGTATCTTCAAAGTGTAATTGTGGTTGGTGATACTGATGAGCAGGAAGGATCTCCAGTAGCAGTTAGTTTTGCAGTGAATATAATGAAGCCTCTGACTGAAGACTTGCTATATGAGCGTGTCATGACTATCAGAACATGCTTCCAGTTCAATTTCAAGGCAGCAGAGATGACATTCTACAGTAACACTTTGTGGATGTCATTCATCAGTAACCGCGTTATCGCTTTTGCCACTACTCCTTATCTGACCATGTGGTCAGAAAGCCAGGCAGAAAAAAGTTGGAGTCAGTCTTTGCCCTTTATTATCGATTTAACAAAAGGTTTGAACTCCCTCCTTTTTTCTCTGCTCTTTGGGTCTGCTCTGAATCCATGAAGTCTCCTTTTCAATTCCTCTGGGATTTGGAGTTGTAGTTTACGTATTATTTGAGCCATTGAGATACTTATCAGCTGCTCTCAATTGTAAAAGCTATACCTTGTTGTCAAGGTTACACATCACAACTGGCCAAAAGTAAAAAAAAAAAAAAAAAAAAAAAGGGTAAAACTCTGTCCAGCTGCACAACATCCAAAACAATAAGAAATAATTATCCTAACATCCAATGTCTCAGCCAAAAAAAAGAAGTATGAACAAATGAAGTTAAATGTTGCCCCGGCAGATTCTCTTATTGTATTTTTTTTTTTTTGCGGCTCAACATCTCCATCTAGTGGCTTTAGAATAAATAATTTTCATAAAAAAAAAAAAGTGAAGCAAAACATCTTCAGTGCAATTCTTAGTGTTTTGCACATAATCTAGATTTAACTGGATCTGTTATTTGGTAACTTAAGTAATTTGTGTTGTTTTTATTTATTTATTAACCATGGCCTAATAGAAGCCCAACATGATATGGTAGTGTGTTATTTTACCTCTTTCTTCTTTTTCTTTACTCCTCTTCAGTCACGCGCACTGAAGGGAAGGGCAGCAGGCCGTTCGTCTTCTCGCTGGTTCAGAACAACACAGTGCAGGGCACTTTGCTGGACGTGGCTGCCAACAGTGCAGAGGAACTTCAAGACTGGAAGACGAAAATCCAGGAAGTCGCTGCGACGTCTGAGGCCAAGGTGAAGATGCAGATATGAGATGCGTATCAGGAAATGCACAGAAATATGAAGTCTGTCTCCTTTATAATAGCTGTAAATATTTAATAAGCACCAACAGTGCGGTGCAGTGCACATGCATGCTAATGTTATTTTCACACACACACTGAGCTGTATGCTACCCTTACTGCTGCCATATTTACATTTTTGTGTTTCCGTGCTCAGCTGGAAGAGGGCAAGATAATGGAGAGGAGGAAGAAGATTGCGTTGGAACTGTCAGACCTGGTCATCTACTGCAGGCCGGTCCCGTTTGATGAAGACAGTGAGGATTACACACAACCTCCAGATAGTGATCTATGATGAAGTTAAACCTGTTCTGAGATCAGCTGCGGTCCCTCCCTCTCTGCCTCACTCAGAGATCGGCACAGAGCGGGCCTGTTTCCAAGACATGTCGTCCTTTCCCGAGACCAAAGCGGAGAAGTATGTCAACAAAACCAAGGGGAAGAAGTTCCTGCAGTACAACCGGCTGCAGCTGTCCAGAATCTACCCCAGAGGCCAGCGGCTCGACTCCTCCAACTACGACCCATTCCCCATGTGGCTCTGCGGCTCCCAGCTGGTCGCGCTCAACTTTCAGACGGCTGGTAAGTCGACGCGCAGACAGGAGAATTCATCTTTGGGGTTTCTTTTTTTATTGTTTCTGGGATTTTTTACAACCGTTTCACCTTCTTTGTCTATTTACTCTCCGTTTTGCCCAGACAAGCCGATGCAGATAAACCAGGCGCTCTTCATGCTGAATGGAAGGAGCGGCTACGTCCTCCAGCCTCCCATCATGAGAGACGACACCTTTGATCCCTTTGACAAAAACACATTACGCGGCGTAGATCAAGTCTCAATGAAAATAGAGGTAAAGTCAAAAGTTTAATTCTAGTAAAAGACGATAAGGAGAGTTTATCAAGACGGTTTGGAAAAGTTGATGAATTGTGGTTTAGCTTCATTACTTAAGAAATAAAATTAAAAGACTTAAGATGTGTTTAGGTACAACAGGATTAGTTATAGTTTTGCATGACAAAAATAAATGTAGTGAGGTTATTATTTTTGAATTCAAATGTAAAAAAGCCCGGAGCTGAAATATAATTCGGAAGGGCTGGAAATGAACTGAAATAGAACCAAAAGGAAAAAAAGAGAAACTCTTTATTTAAAATGCAACTTTGACATTTTACATTCATGTAAATTGTTCTAATGAAACATGTTTTTTATTATTAGATTAAAAATCATTTTAGATGTGTTGTGCTCAGATACATTTTTCTTGAACTGTGCATTCATTCTTAAAGTAATTAAAATCAATTAAAATCACTTTAAATTCTAGGCTTTTAATCGTTTCTGTACATTTAGGGTTTCATTAATTTTCCACAGATGTTTGTTTTGATTTACTCTGGTTCAGGAGGTAAGGACTTGATGGAGTCAGTCATGTGTGATTTTATACACTTCAGCTATAAAAGTTAAATAATTTTAAAAACAGAAAAGGCTTTTTTTTCTTTTACCATAAATTTGTTATTCCAGGTGCATGGAGGATTGCTGTTGCATTTTTTTTTTAATTCACACTTTTAACAATAAAGTTAAAATTATTTCTACCTTTCTCAAACGGTAGAAGAAGAATTGGAGCAATAGAAGCAATTCTTTACGGTCAGAAATCCCATTTTCCATCTTTAGCTCCTTCCATCAATTCTTCAGCTACTTTCAATCAGAAGAAACATGTTGGTAAAATGAAAAGGCTTTTTAAATTTAATTTTGCCCTTCACTGTATCGCTGTATTCATTTTGCTTGACTTCGACGTGGTAAGCGTCGCGACAAAATATAAAGACGTCTTTCAGCAATGTTTGTACACTTCAGTCGGTTGTTGTAGGGGACACAACTCAGCAAGTAGGCTGCAAATATGGGAAACCACCTCCTAAGAGGAGCTGTGAGATTGTTGTTCCCCCTCAGTTCAGTCTAACCAGGGCTGTCTTTCACATGCTTTCAGTTCTTTGTGGTAATTTGCCACAGAACAACTTTGCTCACAGCAACCCGTTTTTTTTTTTTTTTTTTTTTCTTCTTTTGCATGCACTCTCTCACACTCTTCACCACGCTGCACGTTTCCTATGCTTGCAAACTCCCAGACTGCATCCACGTCTCATAGATGTGAATATTTTCTTTTAAACTGAAGTCTAAATAGCTATAATTGCAATAATTGCAAATCAAGCAGTGTGAGAAATCATAAACTTCAAGCTGACTGAAAATAAGTTGTATAAGTCCGGCTCAGCAGAACAAATCTAGATTAAAAAAAAAAAAATGTCTAATGAATGATTGCATGTGCATTTGTAGATTAAGGTATGATGAATTTGAATTTCGCTGCTTTTTCTTTTAAGGTTTTGGGCGCTCGGCACCTCCCGAAGCACGGCAGAGGCATCGTCTCTCCTCTCATCGAGATCGAGGTGTGTGGGGCGGACTACGACAACGACAAGCAGAAAACAGAATCCGCAGGTGAGTGCTGCTTCAACTGTAGCCGCAGATCTCGCTTCCAGAAATGGGCCTATGCGCCAAAACCGTAGGAAGGAGTTATTTTTAAATGTATTTTTTCATTGTTTATTGGATCAATTACCTTTTGTGTAAAATTTCCTTTGTGGTCCTAGAAAAACAGGAAGTTGTGCAAACAATTTGGCCTTGTCTGGGAATACAAAAGCAAAACATTGTGCAGCGTTGACATAATTGTAGTTTGTCAGGTGGAATGGTTAGCGTTGAAACTTGTGGGGGTTTTTTTTCTAAACATGTTGCAGATTTTAGTTTTTGTATTTTCAAATGAATCCAGTTTAATGACTGTCATCAGAGCTTCTATTAGTGCAGTGATGCTCTGATCAGACCACATGCCTAATAGCATGTGGCTCCTTCATGTCAATAAAAGCCAGTTGGCAATGTTGTTGTAGTTGGTGGGATGTTGGAAAGGAGCGCCACACTGCCCCCTGGTGGCAGAGCCACGATGGTGTCTCCAAAGTAAGCGTCATCCACACAGATTTTATTTTAAAAAATTTGTTTAAATCAGATGCAATTCAGATCCTCTATCTGGGCTAATGATGTAAAGACCAAATATTATGTAGTGTATTCCAGTCATTATGCGGGAAAATCATCTCATAGCTGTTATCAATAATATTGATCTGACTGAATGTTTTAGACCTGATTTTTCTGTTAGAGGGAGTAATAAATGAATGCGAACAGTTCTTTATAGGTTTCCAGCCGGTTATGTTTTAGTGCAATTTCTCTGCGTATCTTGTTTTGAGGAAAATGTTATGTCGATTTAATCATCTGTGGATACATATTGTATAGTTCTCGTGTTTCTCTGATCATTTCTTATTTTGTATCAGTTAAAGAGACAAAATAATGAGATGATTTATGACAAAGTCTCATCAGCCTCGTATCTATGAATCGATTTAAGAGCTCTGATTGCATAATTTATCAAAAGGGCTGACATTGGTATACAACAATGGTTCTCTGAAGAACAGTAATAGAATGATTATTGGAAATTATTCCCTCATACAATCAATTAATCCATTATAAATCAAAGTAACCTAATGTAATGATTAAGTACAGAAACAAAACAAAAGGGCACTCAGTCATTCTTGGAGTTCTTTATAGTGAAGTGTAACATGGTGATATTAACTGAGAGATATTTAACCATTAGGAACAGTAAAAGGCATAAATAAAATAAACTAATTAAAATATGTAATTATTGCTAACAAAAATGAGGAATTAAGTGAGAGAAAAGAAATACATTTTTCACACTAGCACGACTTAAGAAGCAATTTCTGCAAATAAAACTACAATGTAACATATTTGCGGCTGATTTAGCGTCGGCGGCTCTCAAAGTTTCACACAGTTTGGATTTGTTTTACCTGAATTATTTTAAGCAAACATTTTATAAGAGAGAAAGAGGGAGGACTAGTCCCAGGGAGGAAAACACTTTGGGTCCTCCGGCCTCTTCAGCGTTTTCAACATCCGGCTCAAAGTGTGTTTTTGACGTACTAATCCAAATTCATCAAAATTTAGATTTGTGTTTATGGGATTCATGTCCGTTTTGTGGGGAACAGAACAGACATTGTCTGAAACTCAAGGTTTCAGACACAATTGCAGCTGATCTGTAAATAAATATGGATAATTTTAGAAGCTTATTGAGCTCTAAACTAGCATAATAAGATTGTTCGCTTCAAGAAATACTTTCCTACATGCATTTATTGACCGGATTCTGAATAAACAACCTCTAATCTTAAAGGACGGATACTGTGACAACCTCAGGCTCATCGTCTGCAGGATAAATAACTATTTCAGCTCAGTATTACTGGATTTCTGAGTGTCTCATGTTGCTCCAATGCCTGCGGTCTCTTCCAGCTGACAACGGCCTGAACCCAACCTGGCCCAGGAAGTCCTTCTCCTTCACTGTCTGCAACTCTGCCTTTGCGTTCCTGCGCTTCGGGGTTTACGAAATCGACATGTTCAACGACCAAAACTTTCTGGCTCAGGCCACATTCCCCATTCAGAGCCTCAAGACAGGTGTGTGTGTTCCCCAGATCTTTGTCTTTGAGAGGAAAATCTCGATGCTGCATGGATGTAAGCAGCTGTAAAATGTGTGTGCTTTTGTTTTTCAGGCTACAGGTCGGTACCGCTGAAGAACAGCTACAGTGAAGATCTGGAGTTGGCTTCTCTGTTGGTCCACATGGAAATCACCAGAGGCAGGGTGGGTTAGTCTCTTTAACCGAGCCTCTTCTAGACCTGCTGGTTATAAAAGCCATAAGGCAGCATGCACTTGCTTCGTATAGATGTAATTGTTTTATGACTAAGAAATTATCTTAATGCTAAACCAGGAGGTTTGCCGTTTTTAGTCGAGTAAAGCCGCAAGGGTATTTTATTTTCTTGGCTTTATGCAAAGACAGTTAAAAGTGTCTAAACACTCACAACTTTGGGAGAATCTGTTCTCTCATCTATGAAGAAGTGATACTCGTCTATTTACAGATTCATATCTGGAGCTGCATGTTCACACCTGTTCTAGATGTGAGAACAGGTCGCTGACCAGTGTGAGATGAGGGGAAAAAAATGTGTATATATTTTACAAATTGTTA
This sequence comes from Girardinus metallicus, assembly GCA_903067095.1. Classification (NCBI taxonomy): domain Eukaryota; kingdom Metazoa; phylum Chordata; class Actinopteri; order Cyprinodontiformes; family Poeciliidae; genus Girardinus; species Girardinus metallicus. Next base: position 7,220 of record CAEGAE010064538.1, on the reverse strand, counting down.
AATATAATCCCAACCTACTAGATTTACATTGATATTTTGTATGTAAGTGTTATATTCTAGGTTTTAAAATGCCTTAATTTATTATTTTAGACAAAATCTTCAAATCAATATCTTCATTGATGTTAAACCCTGAAGAGATTATGGTGTCTCCATAAGACAGATTCTGCTACTTCTGTAGCTTTGCACCAAAAACCTAAACTTTATGTTGTAAATGGGAATTTTATTTCGGTGTTGGTGGTGGTGTTTACTATTTAAAATGTAAATACTATTTTTAAGTCAATTGTACTTGACACCAAATGGCAGAATTGTACAAACTGAATAAAATCTGTTGAGAAATGTTCCAGTTTAGTTTTTTCTTTTCGGTTTTTACGTTTGAACGGGTTTCTGTGGGTACAATATTTTCAACACACCGCCTTCACCGACGTTTGTTTGTAACCTTTATTTACAATCATCGAGTTTAACAATCTTGATGATTGTTAAACTCATCGAGATTAACAATCTCACTTACCAGTTTCCTGGGTTGCACAACAGCAAAACCAGACAATTTCAACCTTTGAAACGTTTTAAATATAAAGATTAAAACTGCCTGCTATAATCCCTTCCAGTAATGAGGAGCAGAATATTTAAAGCGCTCTTTCCCAGTTCTGTCCTGGTAATTTGAATCTCACTTCAGAGTAAGGCTAGACGGAGGAGCTGGCTGGAAATTCACACCAAGTAAAAAAAACAAAAAAAACAAATAGAGTAGAAGGGTGAGAGTAGTGACTGATGAACGGCAGGATTTCCTCCTCCTGTCATCAGCCGGTTAATCAATCAGACTTTGAACTGAAGACACATTCAAGCTGTTTGGCTCAGAGTTACAAATATAGATCAAAAAATTTTAATACTGTGAAAGTTCAATACTTTCTGTTTCTCATTTGCAAAAGTTAAACCCTTGTAATACGTTCTTTTGGCCAGACTACAAAATATACTGGCTGACACAAAAAACGAGGAATGCTTTAATATTTTGTAAGAACGCGTTCAGCTTTTATTATGGCATTTTCTGTGGCATCGTTTCAGCCCAATGAGTCCTGGCGTTGTCACCTTGTAAAATTACCCCAAGTCATCAGGGAAGAACCAATCCGTTGATAGAATAATCTGGTCCTTCAGGTCAGCTGACCTCACAATGTTGCTGAACTTTGACCTGACCACCGCCCAGATCATAGTGCTGCCCTAACAGGCATGATAGGTGCTTCACTTCATCTGCCTCTCTTCTTACCCTGACGGGCCTGTCGCTCTGGAAGAGGGTAAATCTGGACTCATCAGATTACATCTTTATGCTTCCTTCCAAGCCTTTTTTTCTCTGGTTAGCCTCACTGATTAGTGGTTTTATGGTCACACAGCTGCTCAGTCCCAGTTCATTGAGTTTCCCATGACGAAATGCTCTTACTTTCTCTACTAAAGATCGCTCTGATTTCTACTGTCGTTTTTCTTTAATTTGGTGTCGCCAAACGTTTAATTGATCACGATCACAAATTTCTTTTATCCAACCACATTTCTTCCTCAAAGACGATGACGGTTCCCCCTTCTAGTTTTTAATAATGTATTGATATATCTCAAGTCTCCTTAGATGATTTGTCTGCTTGATGCCTATCATTTGACTCTGCTTAAACAGACCAACATCCTTGTTTAAGAAAGGAGAAGCTACTCTTTGCATCAGCTGGGGTGGACAAACTTTCCAGCTGAAAGACGGTCACCAGTATAACTATCCAATAGGATAGTTTTCTGCTGGAAAAAGAATCCGGCATCTCCATGCAGCTTGTCAACAGAAGGAAGTGTGAGCTGCTGTAAAACTTCCAGATAGACGGGTGCGTTTGGTGTTGGAAACATCACACTGGACTTTAAGCAACAAGGCTTCTGTGCCTCCTCACTTTTCCTCCAGATTCTACGACCTTCATTTCCAAATGAAATGTGAAGTTTACTTTCATTTGAAAGGATGACTTTGAACTTCTAAACGACAGCGCAGTTAATGTTCTCCTTAGCCCAGGTAAGATGCTTCTGACGTCTCTTGATCAGCAATTGGACATTGATCGATGGGTGTGCTGGATCTTGATGACTCCAGGCACAGTTCACTGAATGTGCCACCCAGATTTCTGTGAATACACTTTAGCTCTTTTCACAATGTTCTGCTTTCCTGAGGCACTGAATTTTGAGTTTTCGTTATCTGTGAGCGACAATCTCTAAAACTACAAGAAATGTCGGCTTGTAACAGTTTGAAAGTTTCACTTTCTTAAATTAATGACAAAACTTTTTCCTTCATATTCTAAAATTTTGAGCTGTTTGTAATTGAAGTTGCTTCAAATTTCTGCTGAACGTCTTGCTCTCTCTCGCTCTAGTCTCAACAAACAGTTTCTCTTTAAATAGCTTCAGGCTTCCTGTCTCTTCGTTCTCACCTCCCCGATGATGAAAATAGCTCTAAGTCGTCTTTACTTTGTAACAAGCTGCATCCTGTTTAAACAAGTTATTAACTCCTCTAACTTAGAAGACGTGATGATTGCTCAGCTTCATCGATTCTTCTTTAGTTGTTGAGGAAATTTCTCGTCTTCCTTTTTTAGGCCCAAACCCGGTGAAATAAAAGTTTTTCTGTCGGACCAGCCGCTGTGCTGATCCTGGATCATCTCTCCTGTTTTGCTTGGTGGTTTCCAGGACGAGAACGGGGAAGTCCTGAGCCCGTTCTCCGCAGCGGGGAGCGCGTCGGCGCAGGTGGGACGAGAGCTGGGCTCCGTGTCCTCGACGTCGTCCACCATGTCCCCACTGCCCCAGTCGCCGGCTCAGGCCATGTCCTATAGAGGGAGGGAGGGCTCGTTCGAATCCCGCTACCAGTCACCCATCGACGACTTCAGGGTGTCCCAGGAGGCGCTGCTGGACCAGATGGACCCTCAGAACCGAAGGTGAGTGTGTGGACAGCTGGACAGCTGCTGCTGGTGGTGTAAGAGGACATGGACCTCACCCTATCTCCGTCTTCTCTCCAGGATGCTGCGGAGGACCAGTCGCCTCTCCCCGTACTGATGATGTCACTGACTGCTGTGATTGCTGTTTCCATGGAAACGCCCACCACCGCTTTGGCCTACATTTCAGGCAGCTCTCCCTCCTTCGATTCCTCCTACAAACCCCTCCTCCACTCCCCACATCACCGCCTCTGTGTCCAACTGAGGAGGAGGGAAAGGACGCTGCAGGGTGGAGGGGCGCTGACAGGAAGCAGACGGCGGCAGACAGGAAGAAGAAACTGGAAGGCTGGAGAAGTCCTGGACTGTGATTTCCAGTGTTGTTGTTGTTGTCGTGACAACAGCTGCTTAGTTTGTAGACCAAGTGGAAGAAAAGGGATAGAGCTGGTTCCGGTTCCGGTTCCTCCTCTCTCTGCTGTTTGGACAGATATTTATTATTCCGTCGGCCGGAGAGCAGCGGCGGCAGCCAGCCTGCTCTCAGAGAGCTCCTGTCTCCATGTTTTTAAATATTCCAGTTATTTAAACCTTTAAACATTCATGATGTGACTTCATGTCGGCGTGAACCATGAGGGCTTTCTACGGCTACGTTTAACCTCGCTCTGCTTCGTGACAGACATTACGTGCCTCCGCTCTGACTCTGACTTACAGCCTGGACCGAAATCTCAGAGACGTTTCTGTTTTTATTGTTATTATTATAATTATTAAAGGCGGGAGGAAGAGGTCATGGCCTGTTTTTGCGATCCAAGGAGCATCGCGTTTCTCGCTTACATTCCAACAAAACAAAAGCTGCACATCATTCCATCGTCTTGCTTTGCTAACCGGCTCCACTGACCCTTCTGGCACCTTGACCGTGTGGTGATGGAGGTCAGTCCTGGACTCAGGCCCGATGGTGACTGATTGTTGTTTCTTTTTGGGGTTTCTGTTTGCACCCACTACCATCATGTTCTTATCCACTTCAGGGTCTTAAAACACAACCTTGTTAAAGGATACATGTTTAAGATGTTCTAAATTCATTTGAGGAATGCCGGAAAACAGGAATAACCTGGTTTCAGAAGCGTGCACACCATTCAGCTTTTTAGTTTTGAGAAAGTATGTCGCATATTTGGCCTCTACTTTTCAAAATGGCCTCCGAACGCATCATCCCTTAGGTTGAGCCAAAACTTTATTTCTGGTGACGAGATTCTTTTGTCTCATGCCTGATTTAATGACATCTTAAATCAACTGATTTCCAGCAGACGTCTAAATTTTAACAAGCCCAGATCATAATGCTGCCACTACCATGTTTCACTGTGTTCTGCCAGAGGTGCTTTGTGTTTTTCCTGTTCAAATTCTAACTTATGGTAGTTATGTTTAAGTTCGTAGCAGACTCTCTTATGATGTTTTGAGAGATTTTATCTAAGCCTGGATATTTTCAGTCTAGCAAACGTCTTTGTTTTTTTTATCCAGACACTTGGAGAAATACAAGAAATGTTTGGAACGGAACCAGAATATTCAGCTTTCTCAGAGATCCTGACAACGACTTGGCTGCCTCACTGACTGGTCTTAAATATGTTTAGTCAATAACTAAGATGAGGAAAAAAAGAATCTGTCAGCCAGAAATGAAACATAATTTAAGGGCACCAGTGCAGTTTTCTTTTGGAAAATGAAATCTTGTGTATTTAAGAATCGATAAATGGATCATAGGGCATAAATATCTGCAGATTATTTGTAATAGCTCAAAAAATACATTTCTCTAAAACATTTTAATGCCTAAAATTGAGATTCTTAAGTATAAGACACTTACAGACTCCCAGAAACTGTGAGTTTCTGTAGTTTAACATCTGCAGTCGTCAGGAAATGCCTCCTCCGGTCATTTATGGGGTGACCGGAGGAGGGTGTGCTAACTTATGCAATGAGGTTCAATCAGATTTGTTTATGTTTAAGTTCAATTATACAGACATTAAAAGTGTAAAGGCCTTTAAACAAAAAAAAAATAATCATCATGGTTAATCTTTTTTTTTTTTTATCACAATAACATGAATTTTAACAGCGGTGTGTAAACGTAAGATTCACACAGGAGTCTGCATTGATGCTGTTCATTCGGCTCATTCCTAATACAGGAGATTCATGCTGGGATTATAGGTAAAAAAAAAGATGGGCGTTTGTAACAGTGACCCAGCTTTGCAGTCCAGTATCCCAGTCTGGATCGTTTTCTGCTGATGAGCTCAGATGTAGGTCGATTCTGAAGCGTCACTGAAAAAGCCTTTTAGCTCTGTTCACCCGGGTTTCTGCTTTTCCCCGTGTGTTTTGGTGCAGGTGGAGTCACAGTATTAAGATAAACGAGTATTGAAGACCAGCAGTGACCAAATGATAATGAATGAATGGTCCAAAGAGTTCAGCTCACCGCTGCGTCTCGTCATTACATGCCTGGAAACGGATTAGCCTATAGCTGGACTCAAAGTCCAGGTTCGCTGGACAAACAGTGTTTCCCTGATTTGACTGAACGGTCGATGATATTCAGATTCTTGCTCAGTGTTTCGAGGCGCATTTTAAGCCATAAAGGACGATGTAAGGTGAAGGCGGGGTCAGCATGCTGGACGGCTGGGGCATTTTGTTGCATTTGCACTCAATTATTAATCCCAAAGCTCCTTCGTCTTACGTGTACTCTTCCTCCAGTGTGTTTAGTTTTTTTTTTTAAATGTGTGTGTTTGTATGTGTGTGTGTGTGTGTGTGTGTGTGTGGAGCAATGCATTGCTCTCATTTCTGGCCTGTCTCCACACACACCGCATTGAAGCCACATTTCCCACAGCCATGGTCACGTATTTTGATGGTTTGCTGCTCAGCACCGTGTGAGCACGTGCAGAACGACTCGACTGTTTGATGTTGTAGGACTATTCTCCATACTGACATCAACTCAAGCTGAATAACAAAGGACGCCTGTGTGGGGCCTTCAAATGTAATTTGTTTCGCTTTTTTTTTTTTTGTTGTTGTAATTTTATCGATTTTTCTTTCTGCTAGCGTCGGCCTCATTTTACATTTGCCTTCCTGTAATGTGCCTAAACCTCAATGACGAGAAGTATTAATTTTTTTTTTTTTTTTTTTGCCTTTCATATGGAACATATTCAAGCCTGAAAAGTAAATAAAATACTCACTGCTTTATACATCCTTTCTGGTCCTTACTTTTCTTATCCAATTGTTCACTGAGGTGCAGATACTTGTTTTTTAAACCTCCGACGCCACTACACAGGAAATGAACGGCTTTAAGACGAGTGGACAGCCGACAAACAGAACCGAAAATGAGTCACGTGGAAGCAAAGGGCATGAACTTTTAAAGCGTGCCTGAAATAATTTGGTATTTAAAATTGGAAAAAAATCAAGTATTTATAGAAATTGTGCTTTTTTTCATTTTTTTTTTGTCCATAGCAAAAAGTGAATTTTGTTGGAATTTTATGTGATGAACCAGCATAAAATGTTGCACAACTATTAGATGGAAAGAAACATGTTTTTTTTTTTAATGGTTCCAAAATACAATATGAAATTTGTTGCATGTATATAAATGTAATACTTTGTAAATCCACATTTTTACAGCTGCAGATGTTTTGAGGCATGTCAATAATCTTTGCGTATCTAAATACTAAACATTTTCAGCTATTCTTTGCAGAACAGCAACTAGGAACATGTATTTTTGAGTCTGGACTTTGACTGAGCCATTCTCTCCCACATATTTGCTTTAAACTAACCCTGAGTTGACCAAAGGTTGGGCTTTTTGCAGCCACCAGAATGAGTTTGTGTGGTCCTGAATAGGGCTGTTGTAAACGAATATTTTAGTAATCGAGTAATCTACCAATTATTCTTACGATTAATCGAGTAACCAGATTTAAAAAATTATAAAATAAAATATTGGTAAATCTGGCATAACAGCAGTGTTGCTATCGCATATCAATATCCGTCCAATTCTTCATATTTGAGCTTCTCTTCTAGTTAAATTTTTGTAGTTTAGAAAATTAACCTGTAACAATAATGGCTCGCTTTCTAAATTAACCTGAAGAAAAGTGATACAAAAATTTGAAATTATATTTAATTTAATAATAAAGAGGCAGGCTCACAAATACGCTTATAAAAAATATCTATGATACAGCTTTTAGTTTATGTTTTCATCTTCAGTGAGTTTAATAGATGAACTCTCACCTTGCCCCATACCTGTTTGGGAATACGGGAAATGTCGCCTGGGGCGGAGGACAGATTAGAGGTGAATGAACG